>JAXQQM020092336.1:0-103976 GCA_034641835.2 Pinus albicaulis | reverse complement strand
AAGAAATGTATTCCATTGTGCAAGCCTGTCGACAATGGAAGCATTACATTTTGGGGAAGGAAACAATCATCCACACAGACCATCGGCCCCTGCAGTTCATACAGACACAAGGGAAGTTGCAGAACGATCGCCATTAGAAGTGGTCCACATATCTGCAACAGTTTCATTTGAACATCAAGTACAAGAAGGGTAGCACCAATAATGTTGCAGACTGCCTCAGCCGACCACCAATCGTGGCGCTCACCACCATGCTCAACTCTTGTGGGCACGAGACTTCTGATTGGTCGCTTCTCTATGAGAGTGACCCAGAATTCAGCCACACTTACAAGGCACTCTTGGGGGGCATGCAAGTTCCAAATTTTCACCTCCAAGATGCACTTTTATGTCACCTGGGACACCTTTGTGTTCCTTCAAGTGAGCGTGCCAAGATGATATGGGAAGCACACTACAGTCGAGTCGCTGGGAATTTCGAGGTCGAGAAAATAGTAGCAATACTACAGAAGTATTTCTATTGGTCGAACCTTCGAAAGGATGTCGAGAAGCACATCAGATCCTACACTGCTTGTGCCATTGCCAAACCAACCATCATGAAGCAAGGCCTATATACTCCACTACCTACCGCTAATCGACCTTGGGAATCCATCTCCATGGATTACATGTCGAGCCTGCCCTCTACTAAGAATGGCAATGACTGTGTTTTCGTGGTCGTTGACAGATTCTCGAAGATGGCCATTATGGCGGCCTGTAAGAAGAATATCACAGCAGAAGCTACTACTAAACTCTTCTTTGAACGAGTATGGGTGCACTTTGGGATCCCACAGTCTATCATATCAGATCGAGATAGCAGGTTCCTCAGCACATTTTGGTCCAGCCTCTGGTCAATGTTGGACACAAAACTCACCAAGTCCACAGCTTTCCATCCCCAAACAGATGGCCAGACAGAGGTCGTCAACAGAATGATTGTACACATTCTGCGCATGTACAACTCAAAGCATCCACGCACATGGAACGAGAGCCTCCCCTATGTACAACACAGTTATAACCGGGCTCTCCACAGTTCAATTGGCCATAGCCCCTTTCAGGTGGGCTTGGGATTCCAACCACTATGTCCCATTGACATAGCCATGCCGTTTGCAGCTGCTCAGGCCGATTCAGCTCATGTCCAGTCTGAAGTCGACAAAGCAAGTAGCTTCATCGAGCGCATTCAACACATCCGCCAACAGGTTCATGATATATTGGACAGAGCCAATGCGAAGTACAAGCAGCGCCATGATCAACACCGGGTGCCACACCACTTCCAGGTGGGCGACAAAGTATGGCTACATTTGCAGAAGGAGCGCCTCACCGGACCTCACCGCAAGCTTCGCCCGCTCCGATACGGGCCGTACACCATCACCAAGGCTGTAGGTAACAATGCCTTCGAGCTTAGTATTCCACCATTCCTTGGTCTGCACCCAGTCTTCAATGTGGATCGCCTTCGTCCTTACTTTCCACCTCTACTGGAAACCTCGGACATTGCAGAACAACTCACACCAACAGAGTTAAACCCAGACTGCATGGAACAAGCCACCACAGATTGTATCATGGACATGCAAATCAAGAACACTCGTCAACAGCAGATCCAACTGTATCGGGTTGTCAAAGCTGGCCAACTCCTGCACCAAGGAAAGTGGTTCACCAGGGACCAAGTTCAGCAGAAATTTCCTCATCTCATGGAGGAACTTAACGCAATGGTGACCATTGCTTCCTAAGGGGGGAGGAATGATCCAGGTGGATATTGGTGGTCACCCGCCTATTCCACTTGGGGCTCCACCATTGTCTATTTCAGTTTTTCAGTTTCGGCACAGTTTACTATTTTTAGCAGTTTTTCGGGTCCTAAACTTCCGGAGCCGTTTTGAGGCCCTAAACGACTTTTTTGCATACTTACCAATGAATTTGATCATCAAATTCATCCAATATGGTAGTCCTTGATGTAGCTTAGAAATGTATCATGTGCATCAAACTCGAGATAAGATGCCAAAGTTACGTCCTCGGGAAGTTGAAACACCAATTTACCCAAATTGGGCCCATAGTTTTGGCGCTTCATCTCCTAGGGTTAGGTTTTTGGGATGCTTGTAGTCTTCCATTGTTTCTCAACAATAAATAGGCCCTCGAGCCTCATTGTAATCATTGTAGAGGTTCGTAGGCCACCACATCTCTTCTCGTAGATAGCGTCTTAAAGGTCTTCTAGCTAGTTTATTTCCATTTTGTCTGTAAGAAAATTTCAGTTCTTTGATATTAATGAAATGAAGTGTTATTTCCACTGCATCTCTGTATTTATGGTTATGTGTCTATTCTGTTGCGTTCCTGCATAAATCTGTATCAATGAAGGTATTGGTGATTGTCACAATTTTGATTCTATGCTTAATGATCCATGATATTAGAAGTGCTGGAAAACCCAAACAACATTATTTATATACTATTTTGGTCTGATCCCCATTTTCTGTTATTACTGCATGCAGAAGCAGTAATCCACTGTGGAATTGTATTTAGTCCCGGGGTTGGATGTTGGGTGTTTAATTAGGGCTGGAGTACCAAAGAGAGCAATCACATACAAGAAATTTGCTGGACGCATAATACAAAAACTTTAAAGCAAATTCTAGAGGAGAAGTAGGAAAGTGAGAAGACTGAAACAAACAAATTTGGACATTTCAAATGAAAATTGGCAGTAAAATGGCTCAAATGCAGTTTTTGGTGGTATCGTATCTAGTGGTGTTGGATGCAATAATATTTCTCCTAATCACAAGGAAAATATAACCTCGAGTTTCTTGGATTGGCTCATCTAATATGCACTCAAAAATTGGTGCTTGCAGGGTTAATGGCTCAATGCACACACTCAGAATTTTGTCCACAGCAAGTTTCGAACATAGAACCTGATCAGTCACAGATCCAATCACCCAGGTGGTGGTTGGTAAATTCGAATTTTTGCATCTTGCTTCATCATGGGTTAACAACGTCCTTGGTACTGCCACTAAAACACTGGTAGAGGTTGACGAGATTGATAGACCCCTGAATAGAGTGAAACATTAAGTAAATATTGGCCTGATCCACTTAATAATGTTTTATCTTTATTCTAACTAGATTTTTTTTTCCCCGAAATTCTAGTAGGGATTTTTCTGTAAATTCAAATTATAGATATTACACTTTAAATTTTTGGGTGACTTAAAAGTTTTTGATGGTGTTAAATCCATTTCCTCCATCAAAAACATTATTAAAAAATTGCTAAAAAGTTCTAAAATTTGTTTTGCCCGCTTTTAACTCTCAAAGCAATTCTTATGACCGATGGACACTTTGACAATCAGTACATTCCTGAATCTATCCACCCAATCTGCATAGACGATCTTCATTTTTCAATGGTCGATTTGGAGATACTTTGGCATATTATTTTTTTCCTATTAGACTCCCATTCTACTGAATTTTTGGTCTGGAGCCACTCTTTTTCCATCCTTCCTTGATAAAGTGATAGAATCCTAATTTATTCGGGATCCACATTCCATCGTGTGGCGCCAGGTGTAATCACCATCGAGGATTCCAATTGCATGTTTAAAGCCGAATTTTGAGAATGTCCCTTCGAATGTCAGGTTGCACACTGCGCTACGGGATCATATTTTCTATCAGATTAGTGGAGAGTCCATCTCCAATCTTGGACATAGACCTAGATGTGGAGTATCTCATAGATGTGACCGTGGCTATAGAAAAGGAAACTGCCCACAGAATCCGTCCGAAGAAATGTAAGGTGGGCTGGATGGGGACAGAGCGGAATTTGTGAGGAATTTGGCGAAAGCCGCAAAGAACATTCCACATAACCAAACCATTTGCCTTGATTCCTCATCGGGGCTGGAGGACCCTCTCGTAAGAGTTGAACAGGGTGGTGCGGCATTGTCTTTACCGAACAAACAAAGCATGGGGAAAAAAAACACAGGGAAAGGCCAAGAAACCAGGAAACCTATTAAGGAAAAGGAGGAAGATGAAAAATTGATACTGGAAAGCTGGATTTGATCCAGTGGTGGAGGTTCCTAGAAGAAAGATAATCTGGGCTAAATTTCTCAGCCTTCCCAATGAACTTTGGACGAAGAGGAAAATACCGGAAATTGCCAACAAAATTGGGAAATTATACTATGTGAATGAAGGTTTTTCTGGTAGAAAAAAAAAGGCTACTCATATATTAATAGAAGTAGAACATATATCTTAGATTATTATCCTTCATCTAGAGTTTTCTCAAAACAACATCAACTTGTAAATATATAGACTAGAACATAAAGAAACCTAATTCCGGTACAAAATGTGTTTTTGCACAAAAATTAATCAAGTGATTCACAAATTAAAGACTAAAGTTATGTACATATGTTTTTGTTACTTCATGTAGCTTATCAAAATATATGCCATATAAAACTTGGCAAATAAAATGGAATTTCAAGCAATTTTATGCAACCAGCATCTCATATAGAGATTTATGCAGTGCCATCATCAGGATCTTGCATATAATGTGATCCTGAAAACACTGCTTATGTTGTTGTTCCAAATCAGCAAGCATAGTTGATAGAACGTGCATTGAACAAGCATGGTTGGATCTATATGGATCTACAAGGTAAAGCAAGTTGTTGATGGGAGTGTGGAGAAATACAAGGCCAGATTTGTGGCTCGGGGATTCTCCCAGATCGAGGGGATCAATTATGTTGATACTTTTACACTTGTTGCAAGGTACTCTTACATTAGATCCATCCTTGCACTCTCAGCGCAAATGGGCTTGCACATTCATCAAATGGATTTGAAAACTGTGTTTCTCAATGGAGTGATTGAGGAAGAAGTGTACATAGAGTAACGAGAAGGTTTCGAGATATTCGACAGTAAGTCGCATGTGTGTCGACTCATGAGAGCACTGTATAGGTTGAAGCAACCACCTTGTGCTTGATACACTCGGATAGACAGCTATTTCATTGGACTGGGCTTCACGAAAAGTGAAGTTGATGCAAACCTGTACTAGATTGTGTTTGAGGGTAAGCTATTGATTATTGTTCTTTATGTTGATGATCTAATTTTGACTAGTGATGAGCAGTTGATACACTCATGCAAGGAGGATCTTGTAAGGGAGTTCTAAATGAAGGACATGGGACTCCTTCATTGTTTCCTTGGTTTGGAAATATGGCAACGGGATGGTGAAATTTTTGTTTCTCAAGGAAAGTACGCCAAAGAGATATTGGGTAAGTTTCACATGGAGAGCTGCAAACCCATGGATACTCCTTTTCCAGGAAATTGGAGGAAAGAAGATGATACTTCTAGAGAGGTAGTAGATGCTACTGTCTACAGGCAGTTAGTTGGTTCACTGATGTATCTAGTGAACACCATACCAGACATTTTCTACATAGTTAACCAGCTGAGTCAAGCTATGGTTAAGCCTACCAAGATCTTTTGGAAGGCGGGGAAGCATGTCTTGAGATACCCGAGGGGAACATCAGAGTATGGTCTATGGTACAGACGGACAGAGGGAGTGAAGATTCAAGGCTTCACAGATGCAGGTTGGGCAGGAAGTCCATCAGACTGAAAGAGCACATCAAGAAGGATCTTTAGAATATGATCAAAAACAGTGTCTTAGTACAGCAGGAAGCAGTGATCTGTGGCCCTCAGTTCAGGGGAAGCAGAGTACATGTTAGCAATTCAAGCTGCATGTGAGGCTTTCTGGATGAGAAATATCTTGGTTGGTTTGGTTGGTTCTCAAATGGATTCGACACTGATACATTGTAATATTAATAGTTGCATTAAACTCTCGATTAATCTTGTGTTTCATGATAGGTCCAAGCACATAGATATCTGGTACCACCATCTCAGAGATTGTGTGTAGAGGAGAATAATGTTACTTCAGCACATTCCCATGGAAGATCAGGATATAGATATTCTGATGAAGGCGTTCACCATGAGCAAATTCAAATACCATAGAGGAAGGATCGGGGTGAAGGATAATTCCTTTTTTGTTGAGAGGGAGCGTTGAAGTTCAACAAGAAATTTCAGCACCTGCGCTAGTGTGAGACCAGGACGTCCAAGCAGCACCTACACTAGTGTGGGACCACAGGTCTTATCAACACCTACACTGGTGTGGGCTAAATTTGGTGCATGTCTATTTTAGTTATCCCTTAATCAATATGGACAATAAAATGTAATCTAATCTCAAAATAACTTGTAATAGTTAACTAAGTGTGAAAAAAACAATTATCTCATGAATTTTGAGCTAGAGGTAGTTGGTGAGGCATGCACAGTAATTCTAGTTGTAACAGAGTTCAAAGTGCAGTGGTGCATTAATTAATGTAGGTTGTAAGCAGTTTAACTCAGTTAAGTGAGTTAAACTCATTTGTGCTAGTTGTAACTATTAGATACACTAGTGAGAGATCAAGTGAATTAAATATTAATTAATTCAAAATCAGTGATCTCACATGCAATTGAGGATTTAATATTATTAGCTACATGCATGTCAGTTCCAGTGGAGACCCAGTTGAGATCTAGGTGAAAGAGAAGTTGACTATCAGTTGTAGGATTATTGGGTTGCACCCAGGCAGCCAAACACCCATTGGAGTGCCCATGATACTTGCACAGTCAAGGAAGGCCAAAATTCCTAAATAATAGGGATTGAATTGATCAACGATTGCAAAAGTAAGGCAGACTGTCTGGAGGTAGTAAATTCACTAAGTATTGGTCAGTTTTATCTTAGGTAGAGTGAGACAATTAGTTGAGTAAAGGAGGGCTTTTGTGAGAAGAGTTGTATGTAATTGTTTAATATATCCATGTTGAATATACAATAGAAGATAGTGGGGCTTTGAGCAGCAAAATTTCTCCAGGAAATTATCTATGTTATGGCTTGATTTATTCTTCTTTGCTTCATGTGATTAGCGATTATGATTTTAATTCCGCAAAATATTTGTAGAAGTGATTCAGTATTTAACTTTAGTACATTTTTAGATAAGATTGAATCCATGATATACATGCTTGTTATATAATTTCTACATGGTATCAGAGCACAGGAAATCACAATAGTGAAGGAGGAGCTGAGTTTGTGACTGGATCAAATTCAAATTTGTAAAAGAATTTCTTGGTGCTGCAGCTGATTCAGGGTCGAAATGGATTTCAATGGCTTGAGGTTGGAGTACGCACTTGAGGGCAGCTCAAACTACATTGCTTGGAAGGAAAGGATGGAGGCAGTACTCGAAGACAATGGCTTGAAAGAATTCATTGACAATGATGTTCCTAAACCCGTTATGATAGATGTTGCAAATCTTGATGCATGGCAAAAGAAAGTGGCAAAGGCGAGGAGGATCCTATTGGAGGGAGTACGAGAACACATTGTCTCAAGCCTCCATGGGAAATCCACACAATATGCAATGTGGAAGGCTTTGACGGATTTATTTCAAAACAACAACAACCATAGGAAATTGGCACTGAAAGATAAACTCAATAAGATCAAGATGGAGAAAGGCGACTCCATGCCAAAATATCTAACAAAGTTTTTCCAATGTAGGGATGAACTGGGGAGTGCTGCATAATTGTCGTTGATGATGATTTGGTGAGTTTGGATCTCCTAGGACTTCCCAAGAGTTGGCATAGTTATCAAGACTCTGTCAATGGAAGGGAAAACCTACCAGATTGGGAACGACTATGGTCGGATTTGGTGCAGGAGGAGTTCATACGGAACACCAGAGATGGATCTTCTTCTAAGAATGAAGATGAAGAAGATTTTTTGAGATTTAACAAGATGATGAGCTTAGTGAAAATCAGTCACCTTCACTAAGTGGGCCCGCAGGCTATTTTTAGGTGCAAGTCTATTTTTAGACATGGTGATCATATTTTAGAAGTTGCAGGATGCTATTTGTGGATGGTTGGTTAAGTTGGAAAAAAAGATGAAATTCTATTTTTAGAATATTGGGCAAAGTCTATTTATAGATCGTCAATCTAAAAATAGAAGTGTCGATTATTATTAGCTCTTAATAATAATCTGACAATAAACATCAACTTATTCTCTTGGAGCACTTAATTTTAGTGTACAGATTTGGAAAATCAGCGGGCTAAAGGAATTATGCAATTCCTAGGGTTTACTGGTGGTTCATGCATGGAGGACTCAGTTAGAACTGAAGTGGAAAAGTTATGATAGAGTTTGAAGAGTAGTTCATGGAGTTGTTATTTAGTTTAACTCAATTAATGGAGTTAAACTCAGTTGAGCTAATTGTATCTAGTCTAATTGAATGATACACCAGTGAGAGTGGAGTGAATTAATTAGTTAATTAATTCACAAATAATAACTCATTAATCAACTGAACAATACAACAGTTAACTACAGTGCATGTGAGTTCCAATGGAGACCCAGTGGAGAGATAGGTGAAAGGGCAAGATGGACTATCTGTTGTGACTATAGTGATGCATTGATTGTACCACACACACATTGGAGTTGCCAATGAGAATTGCGCAATGCAATCAAGGGTAATTTGAATTCATTCAGAGCTATTCTTCAGCGAGGATTGCGCAGTGGAGGTAGGCTATCAGGTGGTAAGAAATTAGTGCATGGATTTGCAGATTTCTTCTGATTAATGTGTGACGATTGATTGTACTAAGAGCTTGATGTACTAAGATTTGTATGAGAATGTTACATGATCTCCATGATACATAATATATGATATTTGGGGTTTTCAGATTTAGGCTTTCCCGTTAAAAAACTGTGTTATGTGCGATTGTTTTTATTGCTTCATGTGTTTTCAATTGAGTTTTTTAAATTTCCGCAAAAGATTAACAGTGGAAGGATTATGTATTTAGCAAGAAGATAAATATTTTTAGATTAGGAGAACCTGGATATATACATGCATCGTGTATATAATTTCTACATGGTATCAGAGCAGTGTTAATTCTTGAAGATTGCAATTGTGAAGAATTGTTGAGTTTGTGCTGGTGGACAATTCGAATTTGCTTAAGAAAATTCTTGGTGCGACAGTTGAGTAAATATTAAAATGTATTTCAATGGGTTGCGATTGGAGTATGCCCTTGATGGCAGCTCAAATTACATAGCCTGGAAGGATAGGATGGAGGTGGTGCTGGAAGATAATGGACTGATGGAGTTCATCGATATCGATGTTCCTAAGTCGGGATCTAGCGACGTTGCATTACTTGATGCATGGCAAAAGAAGATAGAAAAGACAAGAAGAATTCTGTTGGAAGGTGTGAAGGACCATATTGTGTCTAGCCTTCATGGGAAAGCCACTCCATTTGCAATGTGGAAGGATTTTTTAGATTTTTTCCAAAGCAATAGCGACCAGAGGAAGTTGGCGCTGAAAGATAAGCTCAGAAAAATAAAAATGGAGAAGGGCGACAATATTCCAAAATATCTCACGAAGTTTGTTCACTATAGGGATGAACTGGGAAGTGTGGGGATTACTGTTGATGATGAAGAATTGGTGAGCTTGGCTCTCCTTGGGCTTTCGAAGAGTTGGCATAGCTACGAAGACTCTCTCAATGGATGAGAGAAACTGCCAAGGTGGGAGCGACTTTAGTCGGATCTTGTGCAGGAGGAGATAAGGCAAAGTACCAGGGATGGCTCTTCATCGAAGAATGAAGATGAAGAGAATTGCGCTTCGGTTGCCAAAGCAAGGAAAGGGAAGGGGAAGAAATTTCTTTCAAAATCCAATGCTAAAGGAAAGAAGAAGGATTTGTCCAAGGTGAAGTGTTTTCACTATTACGAACATGGGAATTTCACCACTAACTGCCCACAGAAGAAGAAGAACAAGAAGGTTGCTGGAGCTGCAGCTGGAGAGGCCTTAGCCTTGCAATTTTAACTTGATTTCTCTTTGATCACATGCTTGGTTTCAAGCTATATGGGATTGGTGTGGTATCTTGATAGTGGTGTGTCTTTCCATATGACGAGAGACAAGGAGTTGTTTAGTGATTTGGAGGATAAGGACCTTCAAATGCATATAGAGATGGGCGACGATGGTCGATACAGTGTGACCGGAATTGGGACCATTACCTTTGAGAGGGAGTTAGGTAATCCATTTCTACTAAAAGATGTTATGCATGTTCCAGGTCTAAAGAAGAACTTGGTCTCAGCTACAATGTTGGAAGACAAAGGTTATGACGTTTTTTTTAGCGATGGAAAAGCTTTCCTGCAAAATAAAACAATGGGTCAAACCAAGAGGATAGGGATTCGAGTTAAGAATCTATAAAAGCTGGAGGTAGATGGTTGTGCTGCAATGATGGGCAAAGAAGAAGAAGTGGTGAGAAAGGATGAGGGCGAATTATGGCACAGGAGATTGGGCCATCTTCACCATGGCGCTCTGAAGATTTTGCAACAGATTTCTACTGGACTTCCTAAGGGTACTCTTGTGCAGTCAGATTAGTGCAAGGGATGTACTATGGGTAAGTTTGTGAAGACCACATTTCATGAGAAGGAGAATCATGCTTCGGTGATCCTGGAGAGAATTCACACATACGTGTGTGGACCTTTCTCAGTTGCTTCAACCAAAAAACATAGGTATTATGTTATATTTGTTGATGACTATTCTCGTAGATGTTGGATCTTCTTCATGCAGAATAAGAGCAAAACATTCTCAAATTTTTGTGAGTTTAAAGCATTGGTGGAGAAGGAGTCAGGGAAGCAAGTGAAAGCTCTACGGAGCGATAATGGTGGTGAATACATCTCAGGCGAATTCAAAGACTTCTATAGCAAAGACGGACTTCGAAGAGAACTCATAGCACTTGATAACCCACAGCAGAATGGGGTCGCGGAGAGGAAGAAAAAAATGATTGTGGGTGCTGCAGGAGCGATGCTGCATGACCAGGGCCTACCAATGCACTTATGGGTAGAAGCATGCAACACTGTCGTTTATGTGAAAAATCGTTGTCCTCATAGAGTACTTGGCATGAGTATACCTGAAGAAGCTTTTACTGGTAAGAAGCCTAATATTTCTCATTTGAAGATTTTTGGCTCATTTGTTTACATTCATGTGACAAAGGATGCCAAGAAGAAGCTGGAGCCAACTGTAGAATTTGGGATATTGTGGGGTACACAGAAACACCCCATAATTATCATGTGTATTTTCCAGATAGTCGGATGACTATGGTGCAACAAGATATAAAATTCAATGAGGTGAAAGCCATGAAGTTGTCGCTTTAGAGGGAGATACACTTGCATGCAGAGGAGGAACTTATTGTTCCCAAAGATGAGCCTCTAGATGTGGATCAGCCATAGGAGGAGATTCATGGAGTAGAGGAGTTCACTCATGCAGAACCAAACATCAGACAAGGAAGAAAGCGTACCACAGAAGCTGAGACACTGAAGCTTGATGTGGCACAGAATTTAGGAGTCCCTACATCACAGCATAGACAGAGCCATTCAACTGACCGATTTACTAGATACATGGCTCTTATAAGTAAGTGTATCATGAAAAAGCCATCTTCTTTTGAAGAAGCAGTGTAAGATCCCACATGGGTAGATGCCATGGTGGAGGAGTATAACTCCATTTTCAGAAACAATGCTTGGGAGATTGTTTCAAGGCCGGTCGGTAAATCAATTGTAGGATCAAGATGGATCTACAAGGTAAAGCAAGCTCCTGATGGGAGCATTGAGAAGTATAAGGCAATATTTGTTGCCTAGGGCTTCTCACAGATCGAGGGGATTGATTATGAAGAAACCATTGCACCTGTTGCACGGTATTCTTCCATAAGGACCATCCTTTCTCTCTCAGCGCAAATGATTTGGCACATTCATCAGATGGATGTGAAGACTGCATTCCTTAATGGGATCATTGAGGAAGAGGTGTACATTGAGCAGCCTGAAGGATTTTAGATCTTCAGCATCGAGTCACATGTGTGCAGGCTCAAAAGAGCGCTGTATGGGCTGAAGCAAACACCTCGTGCTTGGTACACATGGATCGATAGCTATTTCACTGGACTTGGCTTCACCAAGAGTGAGGCGGATGTAGACCTGTATCAAATTATGGTGGATGGTAAGATTTTAATAATTGTTCTTTATGTTGATGATTTAATACTAACAAGTGATGAGTAGTTGATACACTCATGCAAGACATATCTTGCAAAGGAGTTTGAGATGAAGGATTTGGGCCTCCTTCATTATTTCCTGGGATTGGAAATATGGTAGCGAGAAGGTGAACTGTTTGTGTCTGAAGGCAAGTATGCCCAGGAAATACTAGAGAAGTTTCACATGCAAGGCTGCAAGCCTATTGACACTCCTCTTCCAGGAAATTGGAGGAAAGAGGATGCTACATTGGCAGAGGTAGTGAATGCCATTGTTTAATGACAGTTGGCGGGTTCGCTCATGTATTTAGTTAATACAAGACCAGACATATGCTATGTGGTGAACCACCTTTCACAAGATATGGTTAAGCCTACCAATCTCTTTTGGAAGGTAGGAAAGCATGTCCTAAGGTATCTCAGGGGCACATATGAGTATGGATTATGGTACAAACAGACGGATGAGGTGAAGTTGCATGGCTTCACAAATGCAGATTGAGTAGGCAGCCCAATAGACAGAAAGAGCACATCAGGAGGGGTTTTCAGTATCAGATCTACAACAGTTTCTTGGTACAGCAGGAAACAAAGATCCGTGGCACTCAGTTTAGCGGAAGCAGAATACATGGCAGCAAGTCAAGCTACATGTGAAGCTATCGAGATGAGGAAGATCCTAGTTGGTTTGCAGATTGGGTAGGCAACCCAATAGATAGAAAGAGCACATCAGGAGGGGTTTTCAGTATCGGATCTACAACAGTTTCTTGGTACAGCAGGAAAAAAAGATCCGTGGCACTCAGTTTAGCGAAAGCAGAATACAGGGCAGCAATTCAAGCTGCATGTGAGGCTATATGGATGAGGAAGATCCTGGTTGGTTTCTTCGGTTCACATTTAGATCCTACAGTGATACATTGTGATAATCAGAGTTGTATTAAACTCTTGATTAATCTTGTGTTTCATGATAGATATAAACATATTGATATCCGGTATCATCATATTAGAGATTGTGTGTAGTGGAAGATCATGTTGCTTCAGTACATTCCTACAGAAGATCAGGATGCAGATATTCTGACGAAGGCGCTCACCAGGAGAAAATTTGAATACCATAGAGGCAAGATCGGGGTGAAGGATAATCCCTATCTTGTTGAGAGGGAGTGTTGAGATTCAACAAGATGATAAGCTTAGTGAAAATCAATCACCTTCACTAAGTGGGCCCGCAGGCTATTTTTAGGTGCAAGTCTATTTTTAGACTATGTCTATTTTTAGACTTGGTGATCATATTTTAGAAGTTGCAGGATGCTATTTGTGGATGGTTGGTCAAGTTGGAAAAATAGATGAAATTCTATTTTTATAATATTGGGTGAAGTCTATTTATAGATCGTCGATCTAAAAATAGAAGTGTCGATTATTATTACCTCTTAATAATAATCTGACAATAAACATCAGCTTTTTCTCTTGGAGCACTTAATTTCAGTGTACAGATTTGGAAAATCAGTGGGCTGAAGGAATTACACAATTCCTAGGGTTTATTGGTGGTTCATGCATGGAGGACTCAGTTACAACCGAAGTGGAAAAGTTATAACAGAGTTGGAAGAGTAGTTCATGGAGTTGTTATTCAGTTTAACTCAATTAATGGAGTTAAACTCAGTTGAGCTAGTTGTATCTAGTATAACTGAATGATACACTAGTGAGAGTGAAGTGGATTAATTAGTTAATTAATGTACAAATAATAACTCATTAATCAACTGAACAATACAACAGTTAACTACAGTGCATGTGAGTTCCAGTGGAGACCCAGTGGAGAGATAGGTGAAAGGGCAAGATGGACTATCTGTTGTGACTATAGTGATGCATTGATTGTACCACACACACATTGGAGTTTCCAATGAGGATTACGCAGTGCAAGCAAGGGTAATTTGAATTCATTGAGAGCTATTCTTCAGCATTTATTGTGCAGTGGAGGTAGGCTATCAGGTGGCAAGAAAACAATGCATGGATTTGCAGATTTCTTCTCATTAGTGTGTGACGATTGATTGTACTGAGAGCTTGATGTAATAAGCTTTGTATGAGATTGTTACATGGTCCCCATGATACATAATATATGATAGTTGGGGTTTTCAGCTTTAGGCTTTCCCGTTAAACAACTTTGTTATCTGCAATTGTTTTTATTGCTTCATGTGTTTGCAATTGAGTTTTTTAAATTTCTGCAAAAGATTAACAGTGGAAGGATTCTGTATTAGAAAGAAGATAAATATTGTTAGATTAGGATAATCTGGATATATACATGCATAGTGTATATAATTTCTACATGGTATTGGAGCAGTGTTAATTCTTGAAGATTGCAATTGTGAAGAATTGTTGAGTTTGTGCTAGTGGACAATTCGAATTTTCTTCAGAAAATTCTTGGTGCGACAGTTGAGTATACATTGAAATGTATTTCAATGGGTTGCGATTGGAGTATGCCCTTGATGGCAGCTTGAATTACATATCCTGGAAGGATAGGATGGAGGCAGTGCTAGAAGATAATTAATTGAAGGAGTTCATCGATAGCGATGTTCCTAAGCCGAGATTTAGCAATGTTGCTGTTATCACTCAGATTTTCCTTGAAGTTGTTGAGAAGAGGAAAGCGGTCTGAGGTAACCACAAACCAAATTTTAGGTACAGAATCTAGCCAATATGTACCCAGAGAGGGATCTCTCTGTAAAATTTAGCTTTGTTTTGGAAGATATTAGGCTAGTTATAAAGTCCAGGGGTTTTGTTTGAATTTGGGTGATGGAATTCAATAGCTGAGGGTAAGATTGAGTATTTTAGGCCATTGGGCTAATGGAGTCAAAAGGATAGCTTAACTGGATTAAGTTTCTTAGAAAAAGATGGTTTCACGGGGCAAGATAATCAAATAGGGAGAAATTATAGATCTAAAGTGAATGGAATGCAATCAAAATGGATGAAGGGCAATTAAGAATCCTTCAACACATTCGATAGAGGGAAATTGAGTGATTATTAATAAAGAGCAATTAAGTATTCTTCACTAAATAATAAAAATGCATAAAATAGAAAACAAGAGCAATTAAGAATTCACTGTTTAATCTAGTTTAGAAGAAAACATTTAGAATAATAATGATTGAAAGAAGATTGCACTTAAGCACTTTCTGATTTATTCCTTTTCATTAATTATTCAGAAATGAAACACAGATGATATAATAAACAAGTATAAAACTTCAAAACATAAGAGATAGATGACTTATTGATCCGTTTTCTAACACAACGATCCTGTAAAAAGTCTTTTGCATCAATTCCTCGTCCAGCTAGCCACACAAAATTTCTCCAACAACACTTTATTCCAAAATAGTCAATGTTACAGCAAAGTCTAAGAATCCATCATCAATACTCCGATTGAGGGAATATTTATACAAAAAATTATAAAAAATATCTCTTAACAAAATGAGATATAATCTAGGCTGACTCATAAGTATTTTACAACAAACTAGAGACAGATGGTCTCGTAGATAAGAAAAATGATAACTGATGTTGTGTTGTTTCCTTCTTTTTAGAACGTGCTGGAGGCAGGCCCTATGATTTGGCTCGTTGCTGTCCTTTTTAGTAACTCTGTGCTGGCTGCTCTGTTTTACTGATACTCTTTATTTGCACTGATACACTTTAACCTATGTTTATCCTTTTACCTCTATTTATCCTTTTATCTTTCTTTATCATGACTTACTGTAGTACATAATCAAAAATAAATGTAAAGATAATTTTACAAAAGTTCTAACATTTCATCCCACCATTTAGCTTCTGGTATTCTGGTCCTTTGCAACTTTCTCAGAGTTTCATCTGTTTCTGTATATCTAAAGAAATTAGGCTGGGTTGGGAATAAATGTTTTACCTCATGCTCAAGATAAAACAAATTTTCTAATCTGTCATGAAGATTTTTTCCTGTAGACAATCCTGCTATTAATGATGAACTAGTTGAGGAACTGGCTTGATTGTCAGCATGTTTGTCCAATTTATCAACATAACTTTCATGATCCATTAATTTATCCTCTAAAGCTAAAGGACTGGGCAATCCTTTATTCAACAAAATATCAAATCTTTTTAGAAAGGCACTGATTTCTTCTTGCATATCAGAGCATCTTCGTTCTAGATTCTGCATCAGAGTTCTTTTGGTAAAAAATCTTTTTATTTCCAAAAGTGTTCCTATCCTATCTTGAATGCCAAGTTCTTCAAGTTGATGTTTGTTCTGGGTGTTCAAAAAATTTATAAGTCTATTGGCTTCTTCAGGCATGTTCCCTAATTCTTCTCTTGCTTTCAGAATTTCTTCTAGAGCCAATTTAACCAAATCATTCTGCTCATACATTATTTGAATTGAGGGCCAAACATCATTTATTGACTGGATGATGTTGTCCCAAAGAATTTCATTTATTTCCTTCAAAGGTTTCTCCAATGAGAGATCTTTCTCCAGTGATTTGACCAATTTTTCTAATTTATTTACTTCTCTTGTTTTGTCTGTAACACTCATCTTTGAAAGATCATATTTTTGCTCTAAGGTGATGAGTTGTACCTTTGTTCTTTGAAGCTCTGTCACTTGGAGTTTTAATTCCTCCATTGACTTTATTAACTCTTCGGTACTTAAATTTGAAGTATTTCCCTGGAATAAATCTGTTGGCTGACCTGTTGTAGATGTACCTGTGATTACCTCTGTTGTAGATGGTGGAATATTAGGCTGCTTGTCTTTCAATGCCTTTTCAAGCTCTTTTTCAGTTTCATTAAGTTGCTCATTCAGTTTTAAGAGCAACTCCATCATTTCTTCTTCAGAATTTTGTTTTATGAATTCTGTAGTCTGTGGATGTCTTGAGGCTGGTAAATTCAGTTGTTTTCTCAAAGCTGCAATATCATCATCTTTTTTCTTGATCAAGGCTTTTATACCCTTGATATCTTTGGGGTTATGACCCAATCCAATTATTATTTCCTCCAGAGACTTTATCCTATTGTCCTTAGCCTGAGAAGAGGATTTTTCAAGCTATAATTAAGCATTTGTTTTCTCCAAAGAATCCTGTAATTTGTGGGTCATTATTGATTTATCAGTCAGAGTAGAATAAATCATTTCACATGTCTGTTTATGTAGCTCAATCTGATCTAAAGGATGAATATCCTTTGCTATGACTTCAAAATTAGTTCTAATATAATCTGCAGCTGTTTGAGGTTGCTTCACTTTGGGTTTGAAGTGACTCATTAACATTTTGCCCCGTTGAATGTCATATGCTGACATCAATATTTGTTGATTCTTAGGAGCCATCTTCAAAAATTGATTGTAAATTTGAAGCCTTAGTGGATCATTTTTGGCCTTTATATTTATGAATGTTCTTTTGATATCCCAGGTTTGAAAGATGATACTTCTGCACTTTGTTGCCTTTGCAGCTCTTTTTTCTGTAAAGTAGTGGATGTCCCACTGATTGTACATGTTTGCTGACTACCCAATTCTTCTTGTGTCTGACTATCAGGAATTTCATGAACAGATTCCACTTCTGGAAGAGGATTCAATTTTTGTTTTTTAGCATCAGGCTGTTCTGAAGACCCACCGATAGGGGTAGCTGCTTCAGCATCTCTCTTTTTTCCCTTTTCTACATTGAGAGGAGTTTGTAAAATTGACATTTCTGCCACATTGGTTTGAGTAGGAGAAATCAGTACTTGACCCTGTTCTTTAGAAGTTTATGGCTGTTCTGTCATTGTAAATTTCTCTGTAACTTGTATATCAGCCTCTTTCTCCTTTCCTTTAGATGCTACTGTAGCTAATACACTGATTTCCTGTAAATTTTGTTGAGAAGTCCCAGTAGAAGAAGAACCAATACCTGGTGTCTGCACCTGTCCAAAAGAGTCTAGGTCAAGTATTTTTTCAAGGTCTTTCATAACATTTGCAACATTGACCTGTTCACTATCTTGTTCTATCAATGTCCCTTCCCTCCATTCATCCATATTGGCATACTGTTCAATTTCTGGGATTCTTTGATGAATGTATGGTGATAATTTGTTTTTCATTCTTCTATCACAAATAAAGTTGTTTGGGTCATAAGGTACCCAATAGAAACTTTTTTGTAATCTGAGATAGTCTTCTAAGATTCTTTCAGCTTCCTTTCCAGCATCCCTAGAGTTACAGACAAAGATACCTAATTGACTTTTAAGCCTGAGTTGAGCCTTTTTCTTTGCATTGCAGAAATGAACTATGTTAGAATTAATCATTTGTCTAAAATACTCTAATGTAAAAAGTCTCATCGGGACATATTTTGGCAACTTGAAAGGGCACAATTCACACCCATATATTCTGATTTCTATGTGATTTTGGTATAGGTACCAGTCACCTATCTTGTATTTCTTTGAGAGTTGGAGGATTTTCTTGATGTCATTACTGACCCTAGGAGGGGAGACTCCTGTCAACAAGGTGGTTGCAGGGTGTACTAATAGTTCAATAAACTCATTATAAGAGTAAGGAGAATCAGAGGAAGCATGAGTGATGGCAGACCAAAAGATTACAGACCTATGATTTCCTTTGGAATCAAGTTTTTTAACATAGAAAGGGAAACTCTTTGATTGAAAGTAAAGCATGAGATGGTATATGACGGATGAATACTTGAACACTTTTTCATTCTCTAATCTCATGAACTGATCATGGATTTTATCTGCAATGTAAGAAGCAAAATCATACTTGACAGCAGGGGGCTATCTAGGGGTAAAAATAGACAACAATACTAGGGTTAATTGATCAACATATTCACTAGTATTGAAACCCATTATAGAGGATATCATATTCAAAATAAGCCTTCCCACATCATTTAAAAATGTATAACCATAAGGGGTAGGGCTTTTGGGCTGATGTTCTTGCAACATGAAGGTTTGGCAAAGGCGATTCAACTCTTCTTGGGATAAATTGGCTGATTTCTCAAGTAATTATCCCATGGAAAGGGGAGTCAGGGCTTGACCAGGCTGGAATTGTAACATCTCATTGATAGACTGAGCAGTTATGGGAAAAAGGACAGTTTGACTCAAGGATAAAACTGCTCGTTGATTGGGATCATAATTTGCATGGCCGAAATGGATTATCTCAGGAAAATTATGGACTGAGGAGAGAAGATACATGGGAAGATTGGATTCCCATAGTCCAATAATGTCAGAGCCGTTTAGGTAGTCATCTCTGCAGCGGCAAAAAATTTGAAAAGGATTTTGACTGAGAACAAGGTCTTTAATTTGGAAATATCTATCTACAAGAGGCAGATAGTCTAAATCTCTGTGAGGGGCATTCAGGGGCGTGACATTCAAAGCCACGGGAACTTCCATTTCTGGTTCTTGTGGATTCAGAAATGAATTACAGGTTTTGATTTTAAAAACGGGCACAATCACAGGTTTGGGAATGCAATTGTAGTTTTGGGAATTGAGGAATGAACTAAAGAGCAATGTTCAACCCTGTTTCAGTCTTTCGTGCGAAATTTAAAACAAAAACCAGGATTTTTACAGAGTTCAGTGGGAATTTAGGTAAATACCCATTTTCTTGGAAATGAACAATGATTAACCAGATGCTGGCTATGGCAGATGAACTCTAGATTACTTGACTGCAAATTTCTTCAGCAAAGAAACGATTGGCAACTTCGACAGTTGATACTAGTTACTACACGCAATAGTGAAAATGACGCGGGTTTTTTTTTTGTTTTATTTGCAAAGTAAAAGGTGCTGGGGTTTTTTTTATTTTTTTAATGGATGATGTCAGTAAGTACGGGGGCATCGTCACGGGAGGTAGGCGGTAAGCAGTTTCCATCACACCGCTTTTGGGGACGGGCGGTTTTGAGCGGAGGGCGAGCGATTCCATACAATTAACGACGCGTGGCACGACACTATTCAGAAAACCGCTTGGCCATCACGCGTTATCATTCAGACAAGGATGGGAAGCGATATGAACGATAGCCGTAGATCTCAGACTGCTTGATCGAACGGTCATCAAGAAAGGAAGATGATGCGGAATTAACATGGCGGGCCCAACACAATTTATTATGAAATAATCGTATCAGGAGCGATTTGATTGGCGGATTAGGTTATTAATTAATCATGAGGATTAATTAATCCCTTTATACGGCGGAGTTTCAGATTGATTTATTAATTGGAAATTTAACCAATTAATTAAAGTTATATGGTTATTTTTCAACCAATGGAGGGAATATATAGTATATGGATATTTTATTATTAAATTAATACGGGAAAAAGGGGAATTTCGAATAGGAATTTAAATAATAAGGTTAGAAGTTAATATGAAGAGATGAATGAAGCGCTAAGTATAAAACATTAAAGTAATGTATTTAACTTATGTTTTTAAAAGGGTTTTTATGAAATATTGCATGATTTTCCTAAGTAAAATGGGATTTTACTTGGGAAAAGATTTTTCAGAAGTGTATGAATGTCATGATGAATGATTTTAAGTATTTAGGTTTTTCCAATTATTGGGCCAAGGGTCCGGTCCCTCCAAAAGCCAAGGAAATGCCTTGAGCCCCTCTAATTTTCAAAGGCCTTAGTACTTAGGGTAAATTAGTGAAATTTTTAGGGAAAAAATGAGAATGGAAGTTAATAATTTGACTTTACTTTGCTTGAAATTCTTTCAGTGTAGTGTCTGCCTTTGCTCTTGTGATGAAAGTAAAGATTTAACACATCTAGAGTCATTATCCATCACATGTAATTCTACAACAACATCTACCTACCCTACCTACTTTACCCTACCATTTTTTCTTCTTTATTAGGGTGCACTTAGACTGGCAAACCCTTATTACACTTTTTCTTTTACATATGGAAATCTATCTAATTCTATCCTTATTACATCCAAGGGCTTAGATTAAACTGTTGAGCTCCTTTTATTTACTCTACCTATCTACTTATCTGCCAAGATTAAACAGTTTGATCAGATTTTATTCTCTATCTCTAAAACATAAAATTGAAAGATGAACTAGCCAAGCTTAAATTGTTTGACTATTCATCAATTGTGGCATAAGATACAAGTTGCACACAATTTTATTTATTAGATAAGAGAAAAAAAGTAGTGGCATTTAGACTTGCACACTTTCCTTGGCCTTTTTTTTGGTGGGGTTCATTTTCTTTTACTTTTTTGGCCATTTTTATTTTTTCACCCTTTGATTTTTCTTTTAGGGTATACCCTCTTTACATTTTTTAAATTTTTTGATCTTTTGACAATATGGAAAACCTTTGCAACAAGGAAAGGTATGAACATATTACATAGCCCATTAAGTCAACCATGAAATATGACACCTATTGGTATAGGAGTCTAACACTGGCTCCACATGGGGATGGCTTTTCCTGGTGAAAAGTCAAGAACAGCAGGTCAGTTTCCCTCAGAATAATTTTGTGACTGAACCATGGAACCTTCTTCTGCTTGTTGCTTTATTGTATGTATGACAGTAATAATGCTGAAGCTTAGGGCCTTCTCCTTGGGCTTCAACTCCAGTAAGTTACTATCCACTCAAAACTGATACATTACAAAGGATATAGTATGTACATGTTAAAATTAGGATATCCTAATAAATAGGATCAAAGTAATGTTTCAACATTCGACCATTAACTAGTCCATCTTCAGTTTCTGTACCATTTCATTACAGGAACTCCTAAATATGAAGGAAATACATCTTCAATACCATAGAATAACTCATAAGGACTGGTCACAATAGATTTTTTGGTGGTGAGTCTGTCTGCCCATAGTGCATTTGTAAGTTTCATATCCCAATTTTTCTTGTTTTCTTCCAATAATTTCTTAATAATATTAATGAGACTCTTGTTGGAAGATTCAGCCAGTCCATTACCCTGAGGGTAATAGGTTGTGGAATGACTTAAGGTGATGTGATATTTATTACAGAAACTTATCATCTTCTTAGATTTGAAGGAAGCAACATTATCAGTTATGATTTTCTCAGGACAGCCAAATCTTGATAGTATATTGGTTTCTAGGAATCCTATGATCACAATGTCATTAGCTTGTCTGGAAGGAATTACTTCTATCCATTTAGTAAAATAATATGTGGCAGTGAGGATCCATTTGTGTTGGCCAGAAGAAGGAGGATGGATTTATCCAATGAAATCCAAGCCCCATTGTTGGAAAGGTTTTTCAGTGGAAATTGGTTTCAAGGGTAAAGGTAATAGTTTTCTCTTGCCTTCAAAAATTTGACATTTATGGCAAGCAATGACAAATTTCTTTATATCAGAGAACAAGGTGGGCTAATAAAATCTAGCTCTTAGGATTTTGTCTGCAGTTGATTTCCAATAAAGGTGTCCACCACAGTCTCCTGCATGGAATTCATTTAGAGCCTTGTCAGCTTCATCTTTTAACAAAAAATTCAATAAAATACCATCATGATTTTTCCAAAAGAGAACATTATCTAAAATGCAATACTTTAAAGATGTCATCTTTAAAAACCTTTTCTTTGTTCTGGATAACCCTGGAGGAGCTTGCAGGTTTAATAATACATAAATTATATCAGCATACCAAGGTGAATCTAAGAAGGTCTGACTGATTTGTGGAGTCGCCATCTCCTGTTCGTCATCCAGTTCATTAATATCCATGGCTTGACAATTTGTTTCTGTCATGAGTTGAGCCAATCTCTGTCCCTTTATAAGCTTTGTAGGTTTTATTTCAATATCATATTCTAATATGGTAGCAATCCATTTACCTCTTTTGCCCTTAATTCCATCTTGAGTTAAGATGTCTTTGACAACAGCATTTGGCACATAGGCTATCACATGGGAATACAATATATAGATTCTAAAATCTTTAATGGCTTTTACAAGTGCAAAAGCTTTTTTTTCCATGATGTTGTATTTTAATGATGCATCTCTCAGTTCTTTACTAAAAAAGGCTATAGGTTTTTCACATCCTTGATCATCCTTTTGTAATAAAACAACTACTACAATGTGTTCTAAAGAAAATGAAAATATTATGAAGTCTCTATCAAATTGTGGACTGGTAAGAACTGGTGTTCTAGTCAAAGCCATTAAAATTTCTTCAAATGCTTGTTTGGCTTCTATTGTCCATTTAATACTTGAATCATTTCTTAACATGTTGGTAAGCAATCTAATTAATTCAGCTAAGCTAGATATGAATCTTCTCAAAAAATTGATTTTTCCTATGAAAGCTTGAAGTTCTTTGACATTTCTAAGGTGAGGTATTTGCAATATAGCTTGTATTCTTTCAGGATCAATTTGAATACCATCTTTGGAAATGATATGGCCCAAAATTTTACCTTCTTCAAGACCAAACAAGGACTTTTTTGGATTAAAAGAGATACCATACTTTTTGCATTTTATGAATACTTGTCTGAGATGGTCCAAATGTTTTTGATCTGATTTAGAAAAAATAGTTAAATCATCCAGATATATAACAAGAAAGTCATGAATTTCTTTTGCAAATGCAATGTCCATTGCTCTTTGGAAGGTTTCCCCAACATTTTTAAGTCCAAATGGCATTTTAACGTACATGAATGTACCCCATGGTGTTGTAAAAGCTGTTTTTTCCTGGTCATCAGGATGAACCAGAATCTGGTTATATCCTGAAAACCCATCTAAAAGAGAAATCCTTGAAGCACCTACTACCCTTTGTAAAATGTCATCCATTTTAGGCAAAGGATAATTATCCTTCAAAGAAACCTTATTTACATTTCTCAAATCAACGCATAATCTGATCTCTCTATATTTTTTCCTAGTAGGGACTAAGTTAGACACCCACTCTGAAAATCTAATAGGAGCAATTATCCCTGCTTCATACATTTGTTTGATTTCTTTTTCAATTAAAGGCAACAGTACAGGGTTAATTCTTCTGAGTTTCTGTTTGAATGGTTTCTAATTTTCTTTCAGAGGTATAGTATGTTGAATTATAGAGGTATCATATGATTTCAAGTCTTCATAACTCGAGGCAAAGACATCCTGGAATTCTCTTATTAGTTCAACATATTTTAGTTTTTGATCTGGAGGCAAAGATTTTGATAATTTTATGATTTTAGGATTTTTTTCAGTTCCCAAATTATATTCCTCAATATCAGCTTTCAATGGTTCCATTTTAGGTTTCTTTGGAATATCATTAGAGTTAAAAATATCTTCTAGAGGAGTTAATCCTTTAGGCAAATGATTATCTTTCAAATTAATGATCTCAGATTCATCTTCTATAATCTCATCAACCTCCATTTGTTTAAGGTCCTGCATTTCTTTTTTGGTGAAGTTTGTTGGATGAAGCATTTGAATTGCATTTTCTTATGAAATGTCTGTTTCTTGTTCATTTATTTGATCAGATTCAATGACTATATCTTCATCTATGTTACTGTTAGAAAATTCATTTTCTAAAGTCAGAAAATTGTTAATCTGATTGTCATTTGCAAACACTTGCCAATTCTTAAGATAGTCAGGTATAGCTGGTCTGTGTCTAATCTCAGTTGTGAACTGATGATTAGGTTCAAATGGTAATTTACAAGTGCTAGCAAACATTGCAAGACTATGAGCATGTAAATTTTGTTTTCTTGGGATTTTAGCAAGCTGAGTCTATAGAAAAGTATTGAGAATCTCTACAACTGTTCCTCTATATTCTCTCAGTCTGGGATCGTTTGTCAAAAAGTGACCTTTGATCTATTGAATAATCAAATCAGAATCTCCTATGACGGATACTCTAATTTCCCCTAATCTTTTGACAAGTTTAAGCCCTAACAAAAGAGCTTCATATTTTGCTATATTATTAGTGCATTTAAAGTTCAATCTGTAAGCATGGCCTTCAACATGATCATTTTCAAGGTTGTGTATCCAAATTCCAGCTCCTTCTCCTAACTTGTTAACT
Organism: Pinus albicaulis; assembly: GCA_034641835.2. Taxonomy (NCBI): domain Eukaryota; kingdom Viridiplantae; phylum Streptophyta; class Pinopsida; order Pinales; family Pinaceae; genus Pinus; species Pinus albicaulis. The sequence goes on along the minus strand of JAXQQM020092336.1, from coordinate 79,093 downwards.
GAACCATCAAATTCTAAGTGCCACAGAATGTCATGTTCATAATTGGTATCAAGTGATTCAGGAACTTTCTTAATAGTGAGATCTTGTTTTTTATTTTCCTCTAGTTTTTCTTGGGTATCTGATGTTTCTTTGTTCTCAGAAATTTCTTGGATTTGAACACTTGATTTATGATTTGTAATTTCTTTTGGTTCTGTTGCTGAAACTTCTAATTTAGTGGGAAGATCAAATTCAGCATTGTAAAGAATAAATGAGTCCATATCAGAGTGTACTGAGTAGATGGGGAAATTTTCAGGTTTCTCCTGACTACTGACTACATATTTCATTAAAGTTTCTCTGTATAGTCTATTAGGTTGGCCAAACACTAAAATAGTAGCATATGACATGTCTAATTGAAGAGATCCTCCAAGCTTTGCGCCCCAAGATCTGGACAATAGCATACCATATTTTGGTGGAATATCTGCTACTACTATATCCATCAAATTTTTTTTTGCAGGGTATTGAACCAATGAAACACACAAGTCTTTGATTAATCCTAAACATATCACCTGAATTGAATCAAAAGAGGAGATCTTTGTATGGTCTAGTGATGTCTAGGTTTAATTTCTCCATTTCAGCCTTGGGCATTAAATTGTGAGATGCCCCAGAATCAAGCACGACATTATGAAGTATTTTATCATGTATATTCAAACTCACATAGAATGGAGGAGTTCCTCCACTTCCTGGTTTTCCATTTACTTCAGGGCCAAACAATAATCTAGGTTGATCGTCAAAAAAATTTACTAAATCATCACTTCCAGTAATATTGAGTGATCTATTGATTTGACTTCGGTAGACATCATGTTTAGCTAATTCAGACAATGGAACAACTATTTTTAATTTTCCTACTTCAGCTTCCAGATTAAAAGGTTTTTCAGTCTGAGTCCTTGTATTTCAAACAGTTGGATTGTCTTTTTCTTTTATGTTTTCAGTATTTTTCTCTTTCTCATGAGTGGGGTTGTGGGTTGAAATTGTTTCCGAATCAACTTCTGGAGGTTCCTCTACGTTTCCTTTGGGAGGAAGAGTATTGGAAAGTTATCTGTTATTCAGTTGAGTATCAGATACATCTTCAATTATTGGGTTGGCAGGATTAGGATCTGATCTAGAAAGAATATGTACAGAAGTAATATTGGTTTTACCTTTGAGGGGCTGTTTTGTAGCTTTCTGTTTACTTCGTAAATGGCTGTGTCATATCCTTCCTTAAAGTCAAATGATTCTCCTGAATGAGTTTGAAATTGCTTAAGAATGTGAGCTTCTTGATCATCTTGGGTCAAGAAAATTTCTGGTTCGTTCTTGCGTTCAGTCAAGTTGTTTATTTGAGCATCTTCAGTTGGTTCCTCAGAAGTTGAAGCTTCAATATAATTTTCCTGGAATGGAGGCCTAATATTTTGTTCAGGACCAGTTTTTCCAGTATTTTGATTTTGGTTCCTTCTGAAATTTGGATTTCTTACAGTATTACTTGGTTGACCATCCCAAGGAGATTTCTTTTCAATTTTTTCCACTCTATCTCCTAGTCTTTCCATCCCTTTAATGATAACATCCAGTTTCTTCTCAAAAGCTGTGGGTTCTTCATTTAAAGGCATTCTTCTTTTAGCTCTAGCTCTAGCTCGTTTCTCTATCAGGTTGGCTTCAACACTAACAACTATGCTTTGCATCTCTTCTAAAGTTTGAGGAGCTCTTTCCCTAAGTTGATACGCCATATCAGAATCAAATCCATCAGGGAATTTGATTAAGACTAAATCTGGAGGAGGTCTAAGATTTTTGGGAATAGCATTGTAAGCCTCATTGAACCTTGTGACATAATCTTGCACAGTCTTATTTGGTCCTCTCTTTAGTTTTCCAAAGTCTGATAAGATTTGAAGACGATTTTTATTCCTTTTCCATCTGTTTAAAAATGATCTATAAAGAGCTTGTAAGTTAGTAACGCTATTTGCAGGAAGGGCTCTAAACCAAGTTCTAACTTCTCAAGTAAGACTCTAGAAAAATATCCTCATTCTTACATCATCAGCATCTATTTCATAAATTTCAAAGTAATCAGTCATCCTTTTAGTATGCTGTTGTGCAGTGTAAGTCAGAACCATCAAAAGGAGTGATTTTACTTTGGTAATCTTGAGGCATAGCCCCTAGATTTGCTGGTAATATCAAAGGAGCATATATGTTTGCCATTGCAGGAGGTAGTGATGAAAGGTGAAGTTGGTCTATGAGTAGTGGGTGGAGGACTAGAAGGGATAGTTTGAGATTGAGATGTTTGGGGAAATGTTGATGAACTTGGAGAAGCTGAAGTGATCACAGAAATATTTGATGTACCTTCAGAGGTAAGCTAAGATTGCATGGAATTTCACAAATGTTTATCAAGATGTGAAGTAACAAATTCAAATTGTAAATCTTCAAGAAACACTGGGTCTGGAACCAAATTGGACAACTCAGATTCAGAAAAATTTACAAATAAAGATGTTTCAAACTACTCGTCAAAAGGTTCGTCCTCAAGATAAATCCACTTCACAGGACAGGATATTGATCTATAGAGAGGTCGAGAACTACCAGAGCTTTCTTGACTATCTTGTCTCCTAAGAATTCTGGGGATTAGATTCGGATTTTCAAACACAGGCGGTGGATTTGGATCAGGATCAGCCCTAGTGTAACGAGTCCTTTCTGAAGCCAGGTTTCTAGGTGATATATTTTTTGGTTTTTTATCTAAATGAAATGAACAATACAACTTCAACAATCTCTTCAAGAAGTTTTAGATATTGGATTTAAATTTTCTTAAAGATTTGTTTAACTAGAGGAACTGATCAAGTATCTAAAACCGAATGTTCAGTTCATAAACTAGACCAGAGATAGATTGAAGCAACATTTATTTACTTTTGTAATTGCAAAGCAAGAGAAATTTCAAAGGCTACCTGGCTGATCTTCAAGCTCCGTCTGTAGTTTATAAAATAAACAATAGTAACAAATAAATTATTGAGGTCCCCAGTATGGTCGCCACTATGTTATCACTCAGATTTTTCTTGAAGTTGTTGAAAAGAGGAAAGGGGTCTGAGCTAACCACAAACCAACTTTTAGGTACAGAATCTAGCCAATATGTACCTAGAGAGGGCTCTCTCTGTAAAATTTAGCTTTGTTTTGGAAGATATTAGGCTAGTTATAAAGTCTAGGTGTTTTGTTTGAATTTGGGTGATGGAATTCAATAGCTGAGGGTAAGATTGAGTATTTTAGGCCATTGGGCTAATGGATTCAAAAGGATAGCTTAACTGGATTAAGTTTCTTAGCAAAAGATGGTTTCACAGGGCAAGATAATCAAATAGGGAGCAATTATAGATCTAAAGTGAATGGAATGGAATCAAAATGGATGAAGGGAAATTAAGAATCCTTCAACACAACTTCAAGGAAAATCTGAGTGATAACAACTGCATTACTTGAAGCATGGAAAAAGAAGATAGAAAAGAGAAGAAGAATTATGTTGGAAGGTGTGAAGGACCATATTTTGTGTAGCCTTCATGAGAAATCCACTCCATTTGCAATGTGGAATGCTTTGACAGATTTTTTCCAAAGCCATAGCGACCAGAGGAAGTTAGCACTGAAAGATAAGCTCAGAAAAATAAAAATGGAGAAGGGCGACAGTATTCCAAAATATCTCACAAAGTTTGTCCACTGTAGGGATGAACTGGAAAGTGTGGGGATTACTGTTGATGATGAAGACTTGGTGAGCTTGGCTCTCCTTGGGCTTCCGAAGAGTTGGCATAGCTACGAAGACTCTGTCAATGGATGGGAGAAACTACTAGGGTGGGAGTGATTTTGGTCAGATCTTGTGTAGGAGGAGATAAGGTGAAGTACCAGGGATGGCTCTTCATCGAAGAATGAAGATAAAGAGAATTTCTCTTTGGCTTCCAAAGCAAGGAAAGGGAAGGGGAAAAAATTTCCTTCAAAATCCAATGTTAAAGGCAAGAAGTAGGATTTGTCCAAGGTGAAGTGTTTTCACTGTCACGAACATGGGCATTTTGCCACTAACTTCCCACAGAAGAAGAAGAACAAGAAGGTTGCTGGAGCTGCAGCTGGAGAGGCCTTAGCCTCACAATTTGAACTTTATTTCTCTTTGATCGCATGCTTGGTTTCAAGCTATATGGGATCAGTGTGGTATCTTTATAGTGGTGTGTCTTTCCATATGACAAAAGAAAAGGAGTTGTTTAATGACTTGGAGGAGAAGGACCTTCAAATGCATATAGAGATGGGCGACGATGGTCGATACAGTGTGACCGCAATTTGGACCATTACCTTTGAGAGGGAGTTAGGTAATCCATTTTTGTTGAAAGATGTTATGCATGTTCTAGGTCTGAAGAAGAACTTGGTCTTGGTTGCAATGTTGGAAGACAGAGGTTATGACGTTGTTTTTAGCGATGGAAAATTTTTCCTGCAACATAAAATAATGGGTCAAACCAAGAGGATAGGGATTCGAGTTAAGAATCTCTACAAGCTGGAGGTAGATGGCTACGCTTCAATGATGGGCAAAGCATAAGAAGTGGTGAGCCGGGATGAGGGCGAATTATGGCATAGGAGATTGGGCCATCTTCACCATGGTGCTTTGAAGATTTTGCAGTAGATTTCTATTGGACTTCCCAAGGGAACTCTTGTGCAATCAGATCTGTGCAAGGGATGTACTATGGGTAAGTTTGCGAAGACCACCTTTCATGAGAAGGAGAACCATGCTTCGGTGATCCTGTAGAGAATTCACACAGATGTGTGTGTACCTTTCTTAGTTTCTTCAATAGAAAAACACAGGTATTATGTTATATTTTTTGATGAATATTCTGATAGATGTTGGATATTCTTCATGCAAAAGAAGAGTGAAAAATTCTCAAAGTTATATGAGTTTAAAGCATTGGTGGAGAAGGAGTCAGGGAAGCAAGTGAAAGATCTACAGAGCAATAATGGTGGTGAATACATCTCGGGAAAATTCAAATAATTCTATAGAAAAGAATGAATTCGAAGAGAAATCATAGCGCCTCATAACCTATAGCAAAATGGGGTCGCGGAGAGGAAGAACATAATGATCTTGGGTGTTGCACGAGCTATGCTGCATAATCAAGGCCTACCGATGCATTTGTGGGTGGAAGCATGTAACACTGTGGACCATTGTCCTCATAGAGTACTTTTCACGAGTACACCTGAAGAAGCTTTTACTGGTAAGAAACTTGATATTTCTCATTTGAATATTTTTGGCTCATCTGTTTACATTCATGTGACAAAGGATGCCAGGAAGAAGCTGGAGCTGACTGCAGAAGTTGGGATATTTGTGGGGTACACAGAAACACCCCATAATTATCATGTGTATTTTCCATACAGTCGGATGACTATTGTGCAAAGAGATATAAAATTCAATGAGGTGAATGCCATGAAGTTGTCGCTTGAGTGGGAGCTACACTTGCATGAAGAGGAGGAACTTCTTGTTCCCAAAAATGACCCTCTAGATGTGGATCAGCCACAAGAGGAGATTCATGGAGTGGAGGAGTCCACTCAGGCAGAACCAAACATTAGACAACGAAAAAAGCGTACCACAGAAGCTGAGAGACTGAAGCCTGATGTGGCACAAAATATAGGAGTCCCTACATCACAGTGCAGACAGAGAAAAAAATGAGATAGTAAACACAGACAGAATTAAGGTGCTCTCTCAGCAAATATAAATCTAAATTTTCTGTTTTACAATCAGGTAAATCGATGCACAACATGAAAGACAAAGAAAACATTAACACAGAGGAGAAAACATCACCATTAACATAGCTCAAGAATCCTGTGAACGGTCTCTTATTATTGATGCCCAGCTCAAAAGCTATAGTGCTCCAATACAATGCTTCTTACAACACAGAGTCTAACAAGGTCCAACCTACCTACCCTTGATATTGTTCAGGCATGCAGTATTTAACTAAAGACTAAGTTGTTTGCCCTATCTCTTAGGCAACTTTTCATTGATTACAATTTAAGAAGAAATTGGACAAGTGTGGCCAGACAAAGGGACAAGACAAAAATCTCTGGCAAAACATCGACTGTAGCATTAAATTTGGCAGCTCTTCTTAAATAAAAAAGCAAACTGAAGGTGGATGAGGTGGTCACAAAGAGGCAATGATAGTGGCCTTGACATCTGTCTCTACTTTTGGGGCCACCGCTTCTAGATCATTAATTCTAATGTGGTGTTGGCACTGTTGCTTCTCTAATCCTACTCAATTTTCTATATTACAAACATAGAGATATATATCAAATACAATCCTTAGGCTCAGGAGATCAAACTCAATCATCCTAGCTGAAAAGAGTAAGTAAAATCCTTAAAATATAACTGAAATCTAGGCCGAATCTGCTGAGAATAGGGGTACACTCAGACATTTGTTTCTCCCCAATAGTGACACATATACAAAATCAAAGAGAGTTTATTTTTATTTTCCCTGTGTTGGTAAAAAAACTCTCTCTAATTTTCAAATTTCATCTCCATCTCTCCAAAACAGTCGCTGCAAAATCATGCCTTAAATAGGGAAATCGAAATCTTGAAAAATGGCCCTCAGACATGTCTTCAACTCTCCCTAATATTGACACCTGTGTAAAATTGAAGAGAGGTTTTTTTTCATTGCCCTGTTCTGTTAAAAAACCTCTCTCAAAATTTCCAATTTCATTCTCGTTTTCCCACTGTAAGCTTTTTAAGTTAATGTCTCTACCTGTGGACAATGGGTAAAAACACTCTGCTAGAATCAAATCAGATTGTAAATTATTTAACTTAATATATCTCTTGACTGTCTTCCATCTATATATAGAGAGAAATGTGTTCCACAACATGTATGAGTGGACCAAAAATAATTTTTTTCACTCTGTAGAATCCTTCTTTGTCAATTATGTACTTAGTGCTAACAACACCATTCCTTATGAAGAAAACATTTGAAATCTCATAAACTGCTTTATGAAAGTAATCAATTCTACATATCTTGTGTGTCGGCATGTCAAGTTCAATTGGTGTCCCTTCAATGATTTAACCTTGCTTTGATAGAATTGCAGGAAAATTATTTGGAAAGACCATTACCCGCCGTGCCTTAGAAGGAGACAACACTATAGGACCATATGGAGATGCATGCCTTGGGGGTGGCCTTGATGAGTCCACCTTAGAGGGTTTAGGAAGTAAATTTGGCCTCGTGGGAGTAGGCACAGAAGAAAAATATTTGTGTTCCAATGCTTGATGTGCACTAATCCTATTTTTTGGATCCAATGTAAACATCTTCAACAGAAGATCCAAGGCATCTTCACTAGACGTAGGAAATATGGAACGTAATGGTGATGCAGGAAAAACTAGAATTCAACAAAATCTAGAAGAGTGGCCACATCTAGCCACTGTGAATGTCTAGGAGTTCCAAAGGTAGAAAAAACCTTCCTTGTTTGGTCGAGATCACCCATACCCTGAAGGAATAGTCTTCGGAGAAGAAGTTCTACAAAAATACAACCTACTGCCCAAATATCTACAACTGGACCATAATTTTTAACTCTGAACAGTAACTCTGGTGTCCTATATGAAAGTGAAAAAACCTGATGAGTAAATCTGCGGTCTGGACTACTAAAAAAGCAAGCCAAGCCAAAATATCCTAACTTCAGTTGGCCATCAGAAGCAATCAACAAGTTATTTGGTTTCATATCCCTGTGCAAAAACCATTTTTTACGGAAAACAACAAGTTTGCAAAGAAATTCCGTGTAACTGTGATGGAAAAAGCCACTCACATCGCCTAATCATTACCATTTCACAATTAGAGTCACGACTTCAATTGGGCAGGTTGATCATGGCCTGGTTACAAGCTTAGAAAAATAGAAACTTTTCACTTTAACAACAACCGCTTAACCAAAGTATCTTAGGCGAGCTTTATAAACTTGACCCAAAATTGTTGGGTTAGTCTTACAAAGCTCGAAACCAGATTTCGGGGGGGGGTACTTCAAAAATGAGCAGTATTACGAAGGGGGAGGGGGGGGGGGGGGGGGGGGGGAATGCGAACATATCCTCTGCTTGCCACGTGGTTAATGGATGGGATTTGAAAACTTCCCATTTCAGACCACCCCCCCCCCCTCTCATTCATTAAACTTCGAAGCATAGAGGGGATTTGCAATGAACTTGAACCATCAATTTTAACCAATGGTAATCATTCATAAGCTGAATATGCACGACATTTAGCATAATATGTAGAAAAAATATAGAATTAATTTAATTCTATATTTCTAAATAAAGTAAATTTTCTTTTGAAATAAACATTAATAAGGCCATTTCAATTTTATCCCACCTTTACTAATGAATTTAAAAATATGCAGGACAAAGTGTAAATTTAAAATTTATCACGTGCCAACAAGTACTATGTGATATTTGTTGATGAATTTTGTCGTAAGTGCTGGATCTTCTTCATGTAGAAGAAATATCAGACATTCTCAAAGTTTCTTGAGTTTAAGGCAATTGTGGAGAAAGACACGGGGAAGGAAGTGAAGGCTCTTAAGAGCGATAATGGTGGTGAATAAATCTCTAAGGAATTCAAGAACTTCTGCATCAAAGAAGGAATTTGAAGAGAAGTGATAGTGCCTCATAACCCACAACAGAATGGGGTCACTGAAAGAAAGAACAGAATGATTGTGGGTGCAACAAGAGCAATGTTGCATGATCAAGGCCTACTGATGCATTTGTGGGCATAAGCATGCAACACTGCGGTATTTGTGTAGAACCATTTCCCTCATAGGATACTTGGCATGTGTACACCAAAAGAGGCTTTCACTCGTAAGAAACCTAATGTTTCACATTTTAAGTTTTTTGGCTCATCTGTTTATGTGCATGTGACCAAAGATGCTAGGAAGAAGCTGGAACTAACAGTTGAGATTGGGAATTTTGTGCGGTACACTGAAACACCCCACAATTATCAGGTGTATTTTTGAAACAACAGAATGACTGTTGTGCGATGGGATATAAAATTTGATGAGGAGAAAGCCATACGATTGTCCCTTGAGAGGGAGCTGGACTTGCATGCAGAGGAGGACCTCTTGGTTCCCAAGGATGAGCCTCAATATGTGGAGAATCCACATGAGGAAGATCATGGAGTGGAAGAAAAAACTCATGCAGAGCCATCCATCAGAAATGATAGAAGACACACCACGAAAGCTGATAGATTGAGACTTGATGCTATAGAGAATGTAGGAGCACCTACTTCACAACGCAGATAAAGACAGTCTCCAGACAAGTTTACAGGATACATGGCTCTTATGAGAAATGTATTTTAACTGAACCATCTTCCTTTCAGGAGGTAGTGCAACAAAAAACTTGGGTTGATGCAATGGTGGAGGAGTATGACTACATTTTCAAGAACAGTGCATGGGATATTGTCCCAATACTGGTTGGAAAATCAGTGGTTGGATCTAGATGTATCTACAAGGTAAAGCAAGTTGCTAATGGGAGTGTGGAGAAATACAAGGCTAGATTTGTGGCCTGGGGATTCTCACAGATAGAGGGGATCAATTATGATGAGAATTTTTCACCTGTTGCAAGGTACTCTTCCATTAGATCCATCCTTTCACTCTCAGCACAAATGGGTTGGTGCATTCATCAGATGGATGTGAAAACTATGTTTCCAAATGGAGTGATTGAGGAAGAAGTGTACATAGAGAAGCCTGAATTTTTCGAGATATTCAATAGTGATTTGCATGTGTGTCGACTCAAGAGAGCACTATATGGGTTAAGCAAGCACCTCATGCTTGGTACACTCGAATAGACAATTATTTCACCGTACTGGGCTTCACCAAAAGTGAAGTTGATGCAAACCTGTACCAGATTGTGTTTGAGGGTAAGCTATTAATTATTGTTCTTTATGTTGATGATCTAATTTTGTCTGGTGATGAGCAACTCATACACTCATGCAAGGAGGATCTTGCATGGGAGTTCGAAGTGAAGGACATGGGACTCCTTCATTATTTCCTTCATTTGGAAATATGGCAGTGGGATGGTGAAATTTTTGTTTCTCAAGGAAAGTATGCCAAAGATATACTGGGTAAGTTTCAAATGGAGAGCTAAAAACCCATGGATACTTCTTTTTATAGGTCAATTTGGGAATCATTCCCCATGACCTAGTCAAATTGGACATCATCCCTAGAACCAATGAAATAGGATTTATCATCCCCTATCATTTCAGTTGCTACATGCTCTAAGACAAGAACAAATCATTCATGGCTTCTATTGTGAGATTTCCAAGGTTTGAAGTATATTTTATATCACTTATGAGCTCACTAACGCTGCCTCTCAAGGGACTAACTGAGTTTCATATGCAGCTCCCTCCATTCGAGGGTGCAATGCAATGCACTTCCTGACATTCAAGAGTGTGTTGGTCAATTGGGAGAGAAATTCTCATTGTTCTGGAATCTCCACATGGCCAGTACCTTCTAGAAGAGTCCATATGTGTCAAACTTCAAATCCAATTGTCCATCTAACATCTCTAAACTTGGAAACATGTCTTGCCTATTCTTAGAAAGTCATTAATTGAGAAACTACCTTCAGTTGCCCTATAAATTTAACACAGATCCTAGTGCTAGTGAAGGAAGAATTTTGGTAAAGAAACGATGTTGGATTCTCAATTGAGAGAGTGAAAGAAATGATATGATGTTGGTGAGATGTTGATTGTGATGAGGCTGGGATGAAGCTAGCGCTGGTGACATCAAATCAATCATTGGTTGTAACCTCCCCCTTCTACTCTTTAATAAAGATTTTTGTTCATTTTCCCATATCTGTATCTATTTATGTTTCTATTTCTCATGCAATGGACTCTTGAATGATATATATGTTTCATGTATAATCGATTTAACTGATTTAGGTAAATAGGCATCTTTATTTTACAATCTCTTTGTTGTTCTCTGTTTATAATTGTAGGAATCAATTCAGTGACCTAAGTTGGATTGGAGGCTACAGCAAAAGCAACAGAAGGAGAATAGGAAGTGCTTGGATCACAAGTAGGTTCCTCTATCTTTCTGTATGTCTATTTATTCTTAGATAAAGTGATAGAAAAGTCTTTAATCTATTGTTCTAAGTGACTAGCACCACACTTAGAGAATTTGATTTATCCGTAGATCATAATTCTGCATAACAAATTGGCGACCATACTAGGTATTTTCCAATCATTCCTTGTGATTTTTTCCTCTGCTTATCCACCCAGTAGCATCTACTTTCAGTTATTAGACTTTTTAATCAAATAATTGCATTAGAAGTGTGTTCTGTATCTTGAATTTTTAATCTCTGTTGTGCCCAATGCATTGTTAGTCAAGATATAGTGCACCGCAGTGCACTGTCTCCCACTCAGGGGTGCATTGCAACGCACTGTCTCCCCTTAGAGATTGCGTTGCCCCCTTATCCAACCAAATTCCATTTGAATTTTTCATTTCCATCATTCTCAACCATTTTTTTGTTGTGTTTTCAATTTTCTAATACCTCCTAGAGACCAGTGAATTTTCCTGATTCTTCCGCCTTTGAAAAGTAAGTTTGTTTAATGTCTCTTTAAGTGTTTTTCTTTACAATTGCAAAAGCAAATTCAAAGTATTTTATTTCTACATTAGATCCATTTGTTTTCGTAAAGGAAATTGTCGTTCAGTTCTTCTTTTCCTGTAGCAAAAATTGTAGTTCCATTCTTTGTTTTTCCTAAAATAGAAATTGTTGTTAAATTCCTCGTTTCTCAAAGAAGAAAACATTTTTTTTGCTGATTTGATGCATATAGTTTCCTTTTTGCATTCACATTAAGGGGACTAAAAAGAAAAACCTACATATGCATATAGTGAGTTGTTTGTTTTGCATAGGAACAAGTTAGGAAAGCTGCATTTTAGTTTGTGCTCTTTGTTGTTTGCTCTAAAAACTCATTGCTCTTTCCCTTAGTAGCTAGGATTTTCATTGAAAAAGCTAAAATTGAAAAGTTTTCTTATCATTTTAGTTCATTTTTAGGAATTTCTATCACATCAAATGGTGAAACTTGAAAGGAACATTGATAAACAATATGAACTTAAAATTTACATTAATTTACCTAAAAAGGCATTGGAACCATAACTATAACATTTAGAAGGTTTAGGCTAGAGACATGTTCCAGCGTCGTTAAACATAGAAGCTGTCATTAATTTTCTGCCATACATTCTGAGTGTGATACCTCACTCCATGTATGTAATTATATTGGAGCTCGTCCATGTAGCTTCAGGTATATCGGGCGGTGTTCTAGTACGAAAAGTATAAAGGGGTTCTCTCACTGTGCAGTTTCACATTACACAACATTAATACGAACTTGGGCCTCCACGTACCTTCAAGTATATTTGGGAGGAAAAATTTAGGTTTCTATCCATTCATATTGAATCGAGTCGACTGCCTTGTAAATTGTGATACACTGAAAACAACATTCGAGGGGATTTCCTGCCTGTGCTTCTTAGTTCACCAGGAGGTACTCTGCAGTTCACAGTTTCTTGGTAAACCTTTTGCATAGAATTATCCTTTTATTTTGTTTATTTGTTTTTTGTCATAAAATAAATCAATCATCATGGAATAAGATCATCCATTTCCCTGTCATTCGCGTAGAATATCATTGAAACCACCTTTACCACCGGAAGCCACTTATGGTCGGCAAAGACGACATCACTCTACCGAAACTAGTACTATCAGTACCTTTGGTGAAGCATCATCTTCACATATATTAGAGTTGACACAAGTTGTTTCTACAAATTTTGGTTCATCTACTGTCGTCGAGACGGAGTCTTCACAGCTACTCATGGTCATGATCCATCTAATCAGTGAGACCATACCTCCTGAACCCGATATTGTTCAACTGGAAGTTGATCCAGATCCTATAACTTTTTTGCTAGAACATCTGAATCCCAAAGTCGAATGACCAGAAGTTTTTCGTGTATCGTTCACCCCATAATCTATTGTAGCCATTAAGTCTCCCATATTGCGTAGTCAACCTCCTAAAATATACTTTGGGCCTGGCGATGAAATCCTTCCACCTGGTTTAATTTCGATTGAAGAAATTCCACAAGACGAAACACATTTAACTCCAACTCATTTTGGGAGGGAGCTTTACTTGTATGAGTATTTTCCTCAATCACCCTCCTTTGCTTTTGTTGATCCTGCATCTATTCGCATTCCCATAGATCCAATAGGGTATAAGTTTGGTCAAGTAACCATGCCTGAACCAACATCTTTGATTGGACCATCAAATCCAATAGTGACAACACCTACTCTCGCTACCTCACAACTTCACCAGAGTCACATTTATATGGTGGCCCATTAGTCCCACCTGGTTACCAATATTTATCTGGAACTTTCTCTGGTGCATCTTCAAACCCATGGAATTCACCAATGTCATCGTATTCTAACTGGTAAACCTATAGTGAGTACTGAACGACTTGATCCTTTATATCCATCATTGGGGCCATATCAAGCTGGTCCATCTGGGTATATTCCATCCAGTACAATCTTGAGTGGACTCCCTGAATTTGGAGAACAATATTTTCTATCTTATTATACTCCTCATGCTGGGGGGCAACCTATGGTCACCCACTTCGATAGTACTTCATCGTTATTTGGTCATCCTATTGTTGAAATGAATGTTTGTCAATGGAAGCCCACTCTGCCCATTCAACCACAAATGGTCATACAATCAAATCAACTGGTCCAACCTGTTGCACCCACATCAACTCCACTTCTTAATACATCTTTACCCCTATTAAAAGCTGAAACTATTGTTCCTCAACCATCTTAGGCAGGTAATTCAACCCAATACTATTAAATATTGGGTCCTCAGACTCCAATTCCTTCAGATGGTTTACAACAACCACCTGTATCCAGAATCATTTATTCACAAACAGGATTACCATATTATGGGATCTCATAGCCACAACCAGGTTATACCTATCAACAACTGAATCCAAGCTATCCTAGTTTGGGTTATAATATTGGTCGATAGACCCCTTGGTAGCCACAAGATTAAACGCCACAACCTTCATTTCAACAAGTAGCGTACCCAGGTTTTTGTCAACATAATCCTCAAGCATTTTCTTATAAAAACAACCCCTATCTGGGTTACCAGCAACAGATTCCTTATGCAGGTGCTCAAAGGCCTATTTCCCAAGAAATTCCATCATACCCTAGCTATGCTCAACTAGAATTAAATCAATAGTTTCCCTTTGTTCCAATATTAGAGTTACCGGATTTAAAATGGCTCAACAATGATCCAATCAACTATGCTCCTTGGTGGTCGGTGACACCTCATAAATTACCCTCAAATATTCCTAAGTTTAATGGAAACCCTGGGGAAGACCCATCGACTCATGCTATGACTTATTATCTATGGTGTTCATCTAAATCCCTAAATGATGACTCTGTTCGACTACATATTTTCCAGCGTATTCTCACTGGTACAGCTACAAAATGGTACATTGAGTTACCTAGAGCTTCTTTTTATAATTTCATTGCCCTAGCTATTGTATTTTTGACCCACTTCCAGTTACCCATACGATATGAAACTGGAACAAAACTCTTGAATAATTTTAAACAGACCAATGCTACTCACATTTTTTATCATATTCATGAGTGGTGTTGTCATCAAAGAATGGTTAAGACATTTGTTCATGATTAGCTCCTTGTTGAGTGGTTCATTAAGTCCCTATTACCATATATAACTGAGGATGTGGCTAAGGGTGGCATCTTCACTGAAGAGCAGTTCATTGCTCGTGCCCAATATTTAGACTTGATTTATACTCAGTCTGGCACACTATACGAGAAAATTCCCAATGTGCCGCCATCTAATTTTACTATTCCTTCTTCATCTAAGGACTCTCATGCCGAAGATGGTATGATAGGTACTGCAATCACACATCACACTACTGCATCTGATCCTACACCTTCTTCCGAAATCCACGATGTGTCATCTGACAAGGGAAAAGGTAACAAGTAACCCGGAAGTAAGAAAAAGGGGAAATTAAGAAAAATAAAACTTCTACCCTACAGGATCGATCATTTGATTAATCGTCTGGATCTCGGAAACCTCGTTACCCTTGCATTGTTTGTATTGAGGAACACTTTGTTCAGGATTGTCCTTACCACGCTGAAGTCTCAAAAATGGTTAAGACCTTGCATGCATCAGCTATTTTGATAGGTCCATTTCTGAATTCAGACACAAATTGGGTTCCTACGGATCCAGCTTCTAGTTCCAAATTTCTTATGTTATCTATCACGAAGCCATCGACTAATGTTTTGGTATCAAATCATAATAAATATTATGGTAGTTAGGCTACTGACCAACCTACTACCTCAACCAAAAATCTGTCTACGAAATTGGTACTGCCTACTTCTATTCCTGAATTGACAATAAAGCCACCAAAGGGAGTTGTTCATAAATTGACATTTAATCCTCGAGCTCGAGCTGCTCAAAATTATAATATAATTTAAGATTTGGCCCAATTCCCTTTAGCTATGTCAGTGCTTGAAGTGCTACAAAATTGTCCCTCCCAGAAGTAGGCTTTGTTGTCGGAAATTTG
Source organism: Pinus albicaulis (assembly GCA_034641835.2). Lineage (NCBI taxonomy): Eukaryota > Viridiplantae > Streptophyta > Pinopsida > Pinales > Pinaceae > Pinus > Pinus albicaulis. The sequence continues at coordinate 63,511 of JAXQQM020092336.1, read as the reverse complement.
TGGAATTGATCCGACAGATTCGAATCTCGTAGTATTTAATCATATGGGCTATGTGCTGCAATTACCAATAGAATTGGAATTTTCCATACAAGTAAATGTTCTCAATCAACTTGTTCATTGCACTATTATTGACAAGGGATCATCTACCTGATTTGTCTCTAAATTGCTGGAAATCACTTGGCTTGTTGCGTTTGTCTCAATCATCAACGACATTGAAAGATTTCAATGGACATACATATAAGACTTGCGGTATTATCAATAACCTGCATGTTGAACTGGGGGGAATAATAGTGAATGTTGAAGTTGAGGTCGTTGATGGACCCATTGACTACAGTATTTTACTCACAAGGTGATGGGTATATGCTATGACTGCGATCGTCTCTACATATTTTAGAATGATCGCCTTTCCACATAAAGGTGTTATCACATTCATCAATCAACCATCCTTCTTTGCCTCCACTTCCTAGGTAACTAGAAGTGTTATTTTCATTCACACACCCCAAATCGCACTTCAGAAAATTGGTGTAGGACTCTTAAATAATTCCACTCTCATGGGAACCTTTGCATTACCGCCGCCTGTGATGTCGGAAAAAATTGCAAGCATAGGACCTGCTACATGATATCTTCCACTCCATCTGGCTTAAGGAATATTACGGGTGATTCTGAAGTTGTTACGTTGAATGAGTTTCTGCTGCCTAAACCAATTGATCTGGCATAGCAATTAATCTATATGGCTTGGGTGACGAATCCAAAATCATCATCGCCGGTTGTTTGGGTTGATCGTTCATTATATTTTTGTACTCCATCTAATCCTTTTTCCTCAACTTTCTTGACAGATGAGAATATTTTGGAATCCATGATGTCAGAAGGAGAACCATGGGAAGATCATCATCATTGCTCCGATCTTCAAGATTATGAAGAATATTATCTCCTTGAACTATATCATCCATCGATCAAAACTTTCTTTTCGAATTCTTTTCCTATTAATGCAATCGATTCCAAGTGAAATTTATCAAATATTGAAGAAACCATTTATATCGATATTTCGACTAAACCTAGCGTGGTAGAAAATATTCATGTCAATGTGCCTTTTTCTCCATCAGAACTTGTAACATATCACTCTCTCTTTCGTGAATTACAAGATACCTTTGCCTGGTGTTGAGCCCTAGAATTGCCTTCTCTTTTACAAACCTTCACTTCATTTCATCATTCTTTTATCACTTCATAAGCCTAAAATCAATGAAGAATGATTAGGATTGATTAAAGGTTACATGAAATTGATTAACATACTGTATTTTCATGGTTTTTGCTGTTTTAATAATTTTGTGCAAAATAGCTATAGAATATAGATGTTCTGTAGCCGATCACGCGTTCCGCAGCTATTTTAGTGTTTAAATGGGTTACAGGTGTCGTCTGAAGGAAAAATGCATATGGTTGAATTCCAGACTTCATCCACATCATTCCTTGCTCCCTATGAAGTCTGAGCAAAAATCTCCAAGCGGTTATGCACGTGGAAGAAATCAAAACCAAGAGGTAGACTTCTACTGGGACACGGACTCTACAGATGTCTGCAGCAAAGTACGAGGCCTTCACAAGAGTTCTAATTTGATTTGAATTGAAAAAGACACTTATCCCTATTTCCTCTCAAGGGCAGTTATGTAATTTTCTTATAAGAATGACTCGGGAGACCGAGAGACAGTAGCTAGATTGATGTTTTGTTGCTAGATCTCAAAAGACCATAATACTCTGTTTTTGAAGTATTTTTCCTTTAATGAAAGAAGTACCACTTTATTGCAAGGTATGAGGCAATCTTGAGGAGATTTGTATGCTAATCTGGTAGTAGAGGGCCCATACTACTCGAGAAGCTTTGTGCATATGGTTTAGATAAGTAACTTTAGCCTTGTTTCATTCCTAGTTTAAGCAATTTTCTGAACTTTGTGTTTTATACTCACTTGCAGTGGATGCTACAACCAATCTTGTTTTTACGAATTGTTCCAACATATCACTAATATTGAATGAGATATAACTGTATTATTTTAGGAATTAATTTCATTTTTCTGAACTTTATGTTTTATGCTCATTTACATTAAATATTACAGGGTCTTGTTCTCATGAATTATTCCAATATACCACTAACACTGAATGAGATAGAGCTGTAGTGTTTTAGAAATTAATTGCATTTTAGTTCAACTGTATTTTTTTAGAGGTTAATTGCATTATAGCTCAGTTGTAGTATTCCAGAATTTAGTTGCATATCAGTTCAGTTCTGTTTAATGTATTTTAAGTTTTGTTAGCTAGTTGAAAGGCCTTCATTATTTACAAACTCTTATTGTTCTAATTCTCTACTAATACATCATTATCATAGGACAAGAATTGGAAATGTCATTTTGAAGTCTTGAATGTTCTGCAGCTTCTCATAATTGTCCAAACTACCTTCTTCCAAAACTATTCCAAAAGATTTCTAATATATGAATAAGGTTTAACAGTGATATATTGAGCTGCAGAATGGTTTAGTTTTAGTATCATAGGTCAATTTAGAGTAGAGATCCTTACTATGTTGCAGATACTCTTTTCTAAATGTGTTCCAACAAATGTCTAACCATAGATGAGATTTTCTCTGTGATATTGTGAGTTATGGTTTACTTGGAAGAACCTCATTACATTAAGCTTATCCTTTTCCCAAGCTGTTCCAACATACTTCTAATGAATGAATTGGAATGAGTTCATGTTATGAGTTATTTTCTTGTCAAGTTTTGCATTTTCTGAGTGCCACACATAGTTTAGAATAGGTTCTTCTCTGTTTTAGTGTGACCAACAACTGCTCTTTGCCAACAACTTAGTTCCTTTCCTCTTAGCATAAAAAAACAAAACCAAAAACACTAGAAAACACTAAACACAACAAAGTAAGAAGAAGATACCTAGGCACATATAGTGCAATTCACTTCAACAGTTTACTAACCCTGGTTGACAATTTATGACATCAACTTAGGAACACTAAGTTGACTAGACATTTTGGCATCGTTGCCGGAGAAGTGTAACTAGGTAACCTTATTTCTTACATCAAAAAAAAAAAACACTTCAATCACCTACCACACCCACTATATCATGTGGTGCAGTAAGAGCCACACATTCACATCATTAATTCATATTTTTGCAGGTAGAAGAAGAGGTGACAAAGGAGGTTGAAGAAATGGATGGAGGTGATGACAATGAGGAAGATCCTTTTGGATTTCCCATTCAAGAAAATGATATCAACGTTCAAATGAAGAAAATCCATCCATCTGTACATCCTAACTTCAAAGGTATGAGATTAGAAGACCCGGAAACCTTTCTTTTTGAATTTGAAATAATTTGTAGATCTTATGGCTATTCATTGCACATTCAAAAATTGAATTTGTTTCTAGCAACATTGAAGGATAGAGCTCTTAGATGGTTCATGACTTTAGGAACAAATTCTATAAGGACATGGGATGATATGAAAAGAGTATTTTTGGAAAAATATAAAGATTATTGCATGCACCATGACCTTAGAAATAAAGTCTTTAAGATGAACCAAAAAGAGGATGAAAGCCTAAAATATTTAGTAGAGAGATTTACTTATAATATCAAAAGATATAAATTGCATAATTTAGGATCAGATGCATTAAAAACTCTCCTACTAAATGCAATAAAGGATGAATGGATTGATATTCTTAATCTTGTGGGAAAAGGAGATGTCTATCAATTTCCATTTCAAGAAATTTGTGAACTGTGCAAGAACATATCAAGAGGAAAAGAAAAGTGTGTAAGGTACCCTCAAGATCCATTTATGGCAAAAGTAAGTAAGTTAGCATCAGGATTGGTAAGTCAAACTGAACCTAACAATTTTCTAAACATTCTTGGTAATTTAAATGAACAAAATGACATGCTAAGAATGCAAAACAAGCAAAAAGTTGCTTCATTTATATTTTTCCCTAAATGTAGAAAGAAACATGCTTTTCATGAATGTCCATGTGATAACATTAAAATGTGTAAAATTTGTGCAGGATCACATCCTACTGAAGATTGCCCATCATTACCAGGGTTGAAGGCAATTTACCAGAAAGATAATGGAGCAAATCAAGCACAAGAGAAACTTTCTTATGTAGCTCCAAGAGGACTATGGCAGCCTCATCAACCCAATATGATGCAATATCCTTATGCACAGTTTCGAGATTATGCACAACAATCTCAAGGTAATTGGAAAACACCCTTGCCTTGGCAACCTTGGGCATCTCAATCCCAACCTCAAAACCAACCTTGGAAACCTTGGCCATCTCAATCCAAACCTCAAAACCAATCTTGGAAACAAAGTTGGCAAAGGCCCTACAAAGGAAATCCATTATCTCCTCAATTTTTCCCTCTCTATCCTCAATACCATGATCAATGTTATCCATACCATTTACCTCCACTACAACATCAATATCACCCTCATTTGACCTCAATTCAACCTTTCCCATTACCATCCACACAAACACCCCGAAGATTCCCCACTCCACTACCTGCACAACCATTTCATATCCTCAAGAATAAAACACCTCAATCAACTTACAATTTTGAGGTATTGCAAAATGATTCACCAGCTATCATTGAAGAACAACAACCAGAAGAAGAAGACTCAAATAAGGTCCAAGAATCATGGATGTCTGTTGATAAAGAGAAGTTATTGGAACCAGAGATTGAAAAGTCTCATGCATGCCTATCACCAGATTCTATGAATGAAGATCACATCTCCGAAGACTTGAATTTCATGATAGAGGAAAGACAAGGAAGACAAGATTACATTGAATCTTGGTTCAAGTCAGTCATCGTATCCCAATGCTCAATTATTCAATACCTTCTGACATCATCTAAATCAAGACAGTTGGCATCTCATATACAGGTACATATCAAAGAGTATCTTTCAAACCTGCATATGAGTTTATCTATCATCTTGTTACAGACATGGTTCCACTGGAAGTATTCATATACTTGAACAAGATTTTATTTTTCAAGTAGAGTAGGACATAAAAAATAAAAAATAAAAGAGTAAAGAAAAAATAAGTCCTATTGTGAAAACCAGCTTGCTGGCACAATTGGACATGAGCTTTGCTTGAAAACCAGGCAACTGGCGAGCAAATTTCACAATAATTTCTGCAATTTCATGATGGTTTCAATCTTTCATGGTTCTTCAAATCATTTTTGGTTCTATGCTCGAGTTGGATGATGTGGAATTCCTTAAGGTCCACCTTCCAACAGATCTTGTCCCATCGACCTCAACACTTTATCTGGGATCAATATTAGAGATTATTTGGAGTGCCTTGGAGCTTGCATTCATCAATGGCAAGCCTCCTCGTTGATAACAATGGGAATACAACAATGTCTCTTGATTGTCAAATCTTGCAGGCGACTCGACTTCGATACATTCATTCGTCCCTGTCAAGATGCACTGAGGTACCTTGACACTCATTTACATTATCGGTGAGTTGTCTCGCATTGGTTAACGATTTTCATTATTGATCGGTAATCCAATGATTTCTTCCCATGCTCGACTTTGACACATTTATTCGCATGGTAAGAATTGTACCATGAATGTTGGCTTTGATGAAGACTAATGGTTTTATGGAATCAAAAACAACTTGCAGCAGTACATTTTATTAGTTTCTTGTAGCAGCATGTTCATATTTTTGTCAATTCAACAACAGTTGCAGAAAGTGGCAGTTTCTGCAGCTATTGCTGTAGCAGCCTACTTTTGTTTTTTGCAACTTTTTCTAGAAGCAGTTTTGGCGCAAATATTGCAAGAGATTGGAGCAGAAATAAAAAATTTTGAGCTTCTGGGTTTTCTCAGAATATGATAAATTTAGTTCAACGCGAACAGAATTTGAAAAAAAAACAATTTTTAAGGGCATTTCAGATGGGTTTTTAAGACAGATTTTCATTTTTCAGCATTATGGATAGATTAGGACAGATTTCAGTATTTTTGCACAGCAGCACCTTTTCTTCATCAAAATGAAATTCTAAAAGCATGTGGCAGTAGAAAAGGAAAAAATACACAGTTTCCCTTTTGAATCACTCAATTCGGCCTTAAAATGAGTTCGTGGCATACATTTTTGTTGCAACATTGGGCAGAATGAAGGGTGAAACAGGGCAGAAATTGATTTTGTCATAACTTTCAAACCGTACATCCGTTGGTCCTGAAATTTTTATGGTAAATGCATTGAGGTAGTGTGAATAAACACAGAAAAATTTAGAAAATTTCAGTGTGTATTATTCAAGAAATTGGCCACTTTCACCTACAGCAATGCAACCAATGGCAGATATTTTTCGTCGAAAGATGCATAATAATATTGGTAACAACCTCAAAAAATTTCAGGGAAGTCTGATGTACCATTTCAGATAAATTGCAAAATTTATTTCATTTTACAATTCCATTTCTTCTCACTCCATTTTCACTCCATCTCACGCCACTTTCATTCCATTTCACAAGTCATATTCCACTTTCACTCCATTACATTTCACATCCATATTCCATAGCCATACTTCATTTCTTTTTACAGATTGCATGTTGCAGCCACATCTTATTCAGCAGTTCTGACAAAATTGTACAGCCTACAAAGAGATGATGATTACAAGAAATTGAAGGATTCTGTTTTGAAGACCAACATGCTAAAAGAGGACCAAAGGAACAACATCAAGCACAACAATTAACAAGGTCAAAATTCTCAGGTAAATTGTGAAAATTATTTTAATAGCAAAACGTTAAAACATGAAATAGATACAATGTGTATAATCATATGTTTCCTAAACAACCTATCATTCGAATTGATTAACATATCTTGGCCATATCCCTTATCCAACATTCCATAACGGTACTCATTAAAACCTTGATTAATGACTAACAGTCATAATCACAAACATAACCTACTAGTCCACGTCTCCTTAAGATTGTATCATTCACTTATTTCACCACAAGTTCATCACAAATTCTCCATCATATTCGTAGCCACTTCATTTTCTCTTATAGCTTAATTACCTCCATCCATTCACCTCCATTACACTTTGCAGCCAATCCATCTCTAAGTGTAGAAAGATAATTCTGAGGGTGAAGCATCATTCTTCAACTAATCCATCTTCAGACACAGAGATACCGTTTCAAAAATAAAGCATTAGACTCTGTATTCAATCTAGCTTCAAGCATAGAAAAGCAATTCTGAAAGGAAGATAATCTGCACAAAGGAAGAATATGGCTAATTGTTAGGACAAAACCAGTTGGAGTTAAGTATTTGGAAGGATATCCACAAGTCAAGGAGCTACTACAGCAAGCAGGGAGGTTAAATTTTATAGAGAAATTTGATGTCTTCCATAAGGAGATTACAAAATCATTTGCCAAATCTTTTGATGGAGCAGAAGAAGAAAAACTAACATGGTTATTGAAAATAAACTTGACACTCCACTACAGGAGGAAGATGAAGAACCAATTTCTGAAAAGTTAACAGAGATTAGAAAATAGATTAGGGCCAAAAGAAGCATAAAGATAAGGCTGGATGTTCTAACAAAGGTTTCCAAGCACATGGAATAAGTTTTGATGAAATTGCATGAGGACATGCAATAGTTTTGCAGTGGGGGTATGTTGAGCCCTAGAATTGCCTTCTCTTTTACAAACCTTCACTTCATTTCATCATTCTTTTATCATTTCATAAGCCTAAAATCAATGAAGAATGATTAGGATTGCTTAAAGGTTACATGAAATTGATTAACATATTGTATTTTCATGGTTTTTGCTGTTTTAATAATTTTGTGCAAAATAGCAACAGAATACAGATGTTCCGTAGCCAATCACGCGTTCCGCAGATATTTTAGTGTTTAAATGGGTTACAGGTGTCGTCTGAATGAAAAATGCATATGGTTGAATTCCAGACTTCATCCACATCATTCCTTGCTCCCTACGAAGTCTGAGCAAAAATCTCCAAGAAATTATGCACGTGGAAGAAATTAAAACCAAGAGGTAGACTTCTACCGGGACATGGACTCTACAGATGTCCTCAGCAGAAATACGAGGCCTCCATCAGAGTTCTAATTTGATTTTAATTGGGAAAGAAACTTATCCCTATTTCCTCTCAAGGGCAGTTATGTAATTTTCTTATAAGAATGACTCAGGAGACTGAGAGACAGTTAGCTATATTGATGTTTTGTTGCTAGATCTCAAAAGACCGTAATACTCTGTTTTTTTGAAGTATTTTTCCTTTAATGAAAGAAGCACCAATTTATTGCAAGATCTGAGGAAATATTGAGGAGATTTGTATGCTAATCTGGTGGTAGAGGGCCCCTACTACCCGAGAAGCTTTGTGCATATGGTTTAGATAAGTAACTTTAGCCTTGTTTCATTCCTAGTTTAAGCAATTTTCTGAACTTTGTGTTTTATACTCACTTGCAGTGGATGCTACAGCCAGTCTTATTCTTACGAATTGTTCCAAAATATCACTAACATTGAATGAGATATAACTGTAGTATTTTAGGAATTAGTTGCATTTTTCTGAACTTTATGTTTTATGCTCATTTACATTAAATATTACAGCGGTCTTGTTCTTATGAATTATTCCAACATACCACTAACACTGAACGAGATAGAGCTGTAGTGTTTTAGAAATTAATTGCATTTTAGTTCAACTTTATTGTTTTAGAGGTTAAGTGCATTATAGCTCAGCTGTAGTATTCTGGAATTTAGTTGCATATCAGTTCAGTTCTGTTTAATGTATTTTAAGTTTTGTTAGCTAGTTGAAAGGCCTTCATTATTTACAAACTCTTCTTGTTCTAATTCTCTGCTAATACATCATTATCATAGGACAAGAATTGGAAATGTCATTTTGAAGTCTTGAATGTTTTGCAGCTTCTCATAATTGTCCAAACTGCCTTCTTCCAAAACTATTCCAAAAGATTTCTAATATATGAATAAGGTTTAACAGTGATATATTGAGCTACATAATGGTTTAGTTTTAGTATCACAGGTCAATTTAGAGTAGAGATCCTTACTATGTTGCAGATACTCTTTTCTAAATGTGTTCCAATAAATGTCTAACCATAGATGAGATTTTCTCTGTGATATTGTGAGTTATGGTTTACTTAGAAGAACCTCATTGCATTAAGCTTATCCTTTTCCCAAGTTGTTCCAGCATACTTCTAATGAATGAATTGGAATGAGTTCATGTTATGAGTTATTGAGTTCATGTTATGAGTTATTTTCTTGTCAAGTTTTGCATTTTCTAAGTGCCACACATAGTTTAGAATAGGTTCTGCTATGTTTTAGTGTGACCAACAATTGCTCTTTGCCAACCACTTAGTTCCTTTCCTCTTAGCATAAAAACACAAAACCAAAAACACTAGAAAACACTAAACACAACGAAGTAAGAAGAAGATACCTAGGCACATATAGTGCACTTCACTTCAACAATTTACTAACCCTGGTTGACAATTTATGACATCAACTTAGGAACACTAAGTTGACTAGACACCTGGTCTTACGAGGAAATTCCAGGTATTGACACTAGTATCATTGAACAGACTATCAATATGTACCCTGATGTCGAACCAATATGTCAATGCCTTCATCTTTTTCATTTGAAGAAGGTTGCTACCATTAAAGTAGAAGTTGAAAAACTTTTGTGTGCTGGTTTCATTTACCATGTTTTGCTAACTGAGTGGGTTTCCAACATCGTTCCTGATATGAAAAAACAAGGAACCATCAGAGTGTGTGTCGATTATTGGGATGTTAATCTTGCTTGTTCAAAAGAAAACTATCCTACTCCCTTTATCGACCAGATTATTGACGATTGTGCTAGATGTGAAACCGTTTCGTTCATGGATGGATTTTCTGGCTACAATCAAATAAATATCTACCCAAAAGGCCAATATAAGATAGCATTCATCTGTCCCTGGGGCACATTCGCTTATCAGAAACTCTTGTTTGGTTTAAATAATGTTGGGGAAACTTTTCAGAGAGCAATGGATTGTGTTTTCAATGACATCAAGCACATTGTTCAACCTTATCTAGATGATTTACCTGCACATTCACGGAACTAGATTGATCACTCGATGCATTTGAGAGATATATTTTTATGCTACCGACACTACAAAATACCCCTCAATCCACATAAATGTGTGTTTTGTGTTGGTTCTGGTCGTTTTCTTGGATTCATCATCTCAAAACAAGGAATTCGAATCGACCCGCTGAAGGTCAATGTTATTCTTAATTTTCCCGCGCCATCAAATTTGCTTCAGTTACGAGCCTTCAAGGAAATTCTAACTTCCTAAGGAGGTTCATACCTAAATACGCCAAAATGGATAAAGGATTTACTCAGATCTTGAAAAAGGGGATTCCCTTCCATTGGGACCAAGTTCCGCAAGCTTCTTTTGATGTTTTCAAGGATACACTTGTTTGGGTGTCATTAATGTATCCTCCCAATTATCAGAGTGATTATTTCTTATATATTGTCATAGCTGATACGCCCATAGCTATGGTATTGGTCCAAGTAGAAAATGGGATAGAACATCCGATCTATTATTTGAGTCATAATCTCAATGATACGGAAGTGAAGTATTTGTACATAGAAAATCTTGCCTTGGCAGTTGTTCAAGTTGTCCAAGGATTTCACCACTATATCCTATTCCGGAAGACCATTGTCATTTTGGATTGCAACCCCATGACTTACATCTTATCACGTCAATTTTTGGGGGACAAGTATTCAAAATGGATTGTCATTTTGCAGGAATTTGATTTGGAATTCATCAAATCCAAATCGAAGAAGTCTGTAGTTTTGGCTAAGCTTCTCTGCGACCTTCCCTCTGATAGTACTACAAATATGTCAGAACCATATATTCCTAACGATTCTATGTTTCTAATCGGATCATTTGATCCTTGGTGTGGGGATTTTATCATTTATCTCCAGACCAAGACTTTTTGGCTTGATACCTCTCACTTTGTCCAACGACGTATTCGATACCAAGCCAAAGATTATCTAATCATCGGTGATACACTTTATCGTCATGGTGTCGATACAATTTTAAGAAGGTGCTTCACTCATGAGGAGGCCAAAAAAGTTTTAAATGATTTTCATGTTGGGGCTTGTGGTGGAAATTTTTCTGGATACGCTACTGCGCAGAAGATACTCTGCACCAGTTACTTTTGGCCTACCATATTTCATGATTGCATCCTTGCGGTCAGAAGTTGTCATGCATGCTAGATATTTGATCATAAAATCCGCAAACCTCCAACACCAATGCATCCTCTTGTCTCTGTGGGACCATTTTCAAAATGGGGTATTTACTTCATGACTTGTAACCCTCGTTTGTATGGGGGGCATGGTTATATTATTATCGTAGTAGACTACTTTACCAAGTGTGCTGAAGTGATGCCTACATTTAATAACATGGAACAAATAGCTACATTGTTTTTCTTTAATCATGTGATTACATGGTTTGGCGTTCCATAGGCTATAGTCACAAATCATGGTAAGAATTTTCGCAATCACATGATGACTGAGCTGACTACCAAGTTAGGACTGTCACATGATAGCTCTACTCAGCAAGAGTCTCAGACATATCTAAATCCTGAAGGATTGCTCTCCCGAAAACCCTCTCTGCTGGCTCATCCGCTCCATGCTCTGGTTCTCCCACTCGTTGAACTCGACCCACATGTGCAATACATCAAAACTTTATTTTATTCTTGGGAAAACATTAAAAGACAAAAAAATGTATAAACCTTATAAAAATAAAAAAACATGGTCAAAACATTCTTACCAATTGCACCCAACTAAACACCTTTTGGTAAAGCTAAATCTGCATCTCCTCAAAAGTCGACGCCTGCATATGCATAGTCATTGATGGTGATAATCTGTCATCTGAACCAGACAAACAATCGAGAACATGATGGGAAATTTACCAGAATGTCTAGCCAATAGTTCTACCCATATTTGCATCCTCTGCATCCTTGGATCTCTAGGGTTAGATATACCCATTGTCACATGTTGAGGCTACATTAGTGGAATCTGCTCTAAGGAAAAATAAATGAGGATTGAACCATAGTTGAAATTTTTCTTCCTTCCTCCCTTTGCCTTGCTCAGTTGTTCTTTCATTTGAGAGAGTACAGCTTCAGCCCAGTTGAAAAATGTTGGTTCCATGGACTCTAGCGCATACTGCATATAAGATCTATTCATTACATGGAGTGTAGCAGTGCCAACAAGATTTGCGATCATAAGTAAGATGGTTCTCAATGGAAAATCACGAACACTTTATTTTCCCATCCTTGCTAGGTGCAGCCCATGGATATCAATATTGCAATATATAGTATCTCACCATCTCTCCTCCAAGAGCAGTCCCTGAGAGAGAAATGGGTAGGCCTCTCCTCAACAAGCCTATCAGAAAATAGATATCCTCCACTAAAATTGGGACCACTTTGTTCCCAATATGAAATTCCTCAATTTCTGAATCTCATGCACGAACAAGGAACTCCAATAGTTCCATATGTTGCCTCATACCTGATAGACAGAAGTACTTCAACAACCCACGGCCTTTGAGGGCTCTTAGAGTACCCAAATCATTTAGGACAATCATGTTTTGTTGTTCATGATCTCTTTCCCTCCAATTAATTTTCATTTTGGTCTGTTGAATCCCTGAAACATAACCATAAGACTCATTAGGACCCTTTTCATGCAAAAAATTAGGCAAAATTTGGGTATAATGCAAGAATAAAAAATGTGATTTGCACCCAACACAACTTTGTTCAATAGACATTGCATTGCATATGCACTTGAGCTTCATTTCAAGTGCATTCCAACACAGTTTTCGATTTCCAAGGGTGTGTTTCCCTCTTTTGAGAATGAATTTACCCTAAGGGGCCCAAGCACCTAAAAATTTGGAATGAAATGAAACAAAACGACTACTAAAGGAAAGAGTAGGTTGATGTCACCAACCTAGATCAATGGAGAATGAAAACTGTCCACAAAATTGATCGCAATCAACAGTTGAAGTTCAGGGGAAAAAACAGGTTCAGAGCTCCAAAATGAAAACGGTAACTTTCAAATGGTAAAACTCTTTGAATTAGTCATTTGATTATTTTCAAATAATATTTATTGTTGTTACTATGGTTTTATTCATTTTTTATCATGAAATGAGTATTTTTAATCCATTTGATGTTGTTTTGAACAGGTTTACAGTTGATATAGCATATTATTTATGCACATTTATTTCAAGAATGATTTGACCACAAAGCATACTTTTATCCTTATTTTTCGAGCTTTGATAAAAACGAAAAAGGACTTGAAGCGCACTTTTATCTCTTTTTCGAGCTTCAATAACAATGAAAAAGGAACCCTTCGTGTCTTCTTTTAGCTCTTTTCAGACTCCGATAATGTGAAAATATTTCCGAGCACTTGTCTTTTCAAGCTCGTAAAAGTAAATGAATTGAGATAGATTATTTATGAAAAAGGAAAGCCTTAGTCAAACATGGCGAAGAGGTTCTCTCAGATATTATTTTACACTTTTTCGGATCTGAGTGACAACTTTACGAAAAAGGACACATGGATTTTTCTTTTGTCCTCTTTTTAAAACTCTTTAAATATGAAAAAGGATCGAGTTGTCACTATCGTTAGGCTCGTTAAAACATAAAATAGTGATGGGCTTGTCGATCATGGAAAGAATTGAGTTTCATTCATTGCTAGACTCATTAAATTATTAAATAATGATACATTATGCACTCGAAGGGTTGAATTATAGATCAAGAATATGTTACCCTCCTCAAGCTTGTTAAAAAATAAAGAGGTATTGGTCGACAAATGACCGAGGAAAATTTGGGAAAGTGAGCACAACTTTTGCGGTAGAAGGTCGCTCTTGAACATGACACTTCACTCCATCATCATGACTATTTCGGTTGGGTAATCTTCTTGACGGTTCATTAATACCTATGATTCATCATACCTTCACTTCGGTTTTGGGTCAATGCTTCCAATTTATCTCAGTGTCGCCGATATGTTCAAGAGAAGTCATCCAGGTCATACTCATCCTGCTACAATACTCACTAAACCTTCATTTTCATGACCGTCATCCCTGAACATTTCTCTATCAAGTCACATTTTGTCTTCGAAATTAGTAACTCTCGTTTTGTAATAAAGTGGCTTCTTATCGACATCAACTCATCATCCAGGAAGTTTGCTTAGAAACATCATCTTCTAGTACCATGAGGCTTGTTACAACATCGACAAGATCCCCGCTTACGAACTTTTGACCAAAATATTTTGTTTGGCGTTCGACATCAAATCATATATTCATGCCTTACGAAATGTACTACAGTACCTTGAAATCCATTAACATCAATGGTGGTTCTCTCGCGTTTGTTAAAAACTCACATTATTAGCTGATAATCAAACGATGTCTTTCCATGTTCGACCACAAATCATATATTTGCATGGCTAGACTTATACCCGAACGATCGAGTGAACGAGATAAGAAGACCCTGGATTTAGTTTCAGCCATTCGAGCCGTGATTTCAGGATTATTGTACACATCATCTGTATGGTGACCTATTGAAGCCCCGAAAATCGGGTCTACAACAAGGGGGATACCCACCCGGTCCGGACCTTGGTTAGCAGCTCCTTTTCCGTTTGGTGTAGTGGGTCCAACTGGGGATAATGGGATTAGTTTCCCAATATGTGTGTGTGTGTTTGATATTTGATATTTCTTTTCTAAAATTCCTAAGCAAAATGATTTTAATCTATTTCTAATCTATTCATATGCAAACTGTATTCTAAGAAATATCTAACTCTAAAACTAACTCGTGATGTAAATCTTTCTATTTATGCAATCTAAAATGATTTCAGATAACAATCGATAATAAATATCATTCAATTATTATGAGAAAATAATTCAATAAAGATAAACCATTTCATATAAAAAGTTAGATGAAACAGTTGTGAAAAACATATCGCATAATAAGCTATTCATACATCGAGCACAAATAAATAGTTATCACCGTACAAAAGTGCCAAATGATAACTCAAGCATTCAAGCATCAATATATAAATAACTGAACATAAGTATCACTTTTAACACAGAAACAGAAACAGTTAAGAGATAAAAGTACCATTTATAATTGGTTCTACTCATGAGCTAAAAGCAATAATGATTTATCTCTTCCTAATCCAACATCCATTAAGAGTACAGAAATGCAACATCAGTAACAGATATTAGACACAGATATCAATAAATTTCATTCCATTCATTCATCAAAACCTCCTCAGAGGGTGCAGAAGTGCATGTTCTGAGGATAAGTTTTTGACAAATTTTAGGACCCTTCTCTAAATGCATGAGAAGGGTTTAAATACTACTAACTAAATCTAATTATAGTTTATTACAAAAATTTAGGATTCGGTTTAAATGATCGCCCTTTTTCTAGGAAAAAATAAAGTAAAACTGAAACTAAATCTAAAATTGAAATTATCAAATAACTACTTATGAATTTGATCTCTGAATTTGCAAGCATCCAGCATTGTTTTGAGAAGAGGTGGCTAGCCGACTTCAGATTTCAACTGTCTCGAAAAGATAGAATCAGCAAGTGTAGGCTCAATCTTCTCAGCAGAATTAATGATGCAATTAAGAGTGCTGCATTGACTGTGTGGTTTTACTAGACATGTCCAGTAAGAATCCCAATTTAATCTTGTCAATCCTTGAATTGATTTTTCTTTTTCTTCCACCTTTTGTTTCAATTCTGTTTGCAATTGTTGTGCCTGTGGAAGATATCCCGGAATAGTTTTTAAAATCAAATTAGCCTTGTCCAAATTCTCATTTACACAATCAGTAATATTGCCTGCTGCTGTAGCTGACTCCTCTGCCGCTTTCTCTGCTTCTCTGATCTGCGCATCCCAATTATTGAAAAGTATTTCTTTATGGCTGTTATTGATAATTGGTGCACCATCTCTTTTTCCTTCCTCTGTCTTTTGCCATGCCAAATAATTAGTAACTCTTTCATTAGTTAAATCATAATCATGTTGTAATTCTACGATATGATTATTGATTTTATCACTTTCTAAACAAAAAGAGTTCCATTGCGAGATTTTATGGCATAATACGTCTTGTTGTTGCAATAGTTGATTGTTTAAAAAAATAGATTCTGAAATAAACTCTGGAAGTTTGGGATCATCTTTGTGCTCTTCTTGGATAATCTGTATTTGTTTCTCTTTATCGGCAAAATTTTTTTGATATCCGATTTGCATCTCTTGAAGCTCTTGCTGTAACTTTTCAAGCTTTACCTGTGCTTCACTGCTAGCATGAGCTTGTTGTAATTGCTGTTGCAGAACTTGTATCTGATCTTCTTTTTAATTTAATAATAGTCGTACCTCAGATTCTTTGTCAATAGTTGTGGAGGCATAAGCTCCTGTAATCTGAGATAACTTGGTAAGATTCTCAGTAGGATCCGTAGTAGGATCTTTCCGTAAGACATCTAATTGTTCTGCATTAGTAGAGATTGCGCTCTCTAACTTTCTCTTTTTCCTTTGCTTCCTCACTACTTCTTTATACTGCAGGCTGTAGAATATATCCAGAGGAGGAATGTCCTCTATATTAAGTACAATTTCAGAGGAGGGAGTGATAGGTATATGCTCAGTTTTTGTGACATTTCCACTTATTCCCGTGCTTAAAACTTTTGTTGTCTGTACAGGGGTTTGTGTATTCTGTCCTTCAACATTAAGCAATTCATTAAATGTTTCCCATTCTTTATCTAATTGAATGCTGGTGGATGGTTGCTATACAGTGGGAGGTGGAAGATTCAACTGTGGAGTGGTTGAAGTCTGTAGTTGTGAAAGCTCTTTTGACTGAGTTGTATCTTTCACTGAGCCTTCATCTTTATCAGACTTTTGAGAACGTTCATAAGTTTCTTTGTCAGAATTTGATTTAGACCTGTTAGTATCTGAGCTACCATTGAGACTGACACTAGGAGTTGGTTCCCTTGCGGGTTCCAAGCGTAAATTATCCAAAGGGATAGTAGTCAATCTTCTTTCTCTGTAGATTTTAAATTCCTGAAATTCTTTTGGGGGAAGCTGTGTTTGAGCTAAATGTAAAACTTCTTTAAATGAACATTTCTCTTGAAACATATCATCAAAAAGATCTTCTTCTCCAAAAAATACTCTCACTTTGATTGCAGTGGTGAAATCCTTGACAACACCATATGGATCGAATAGCCTTCTCGAAAAGTTGAACAATTGTAAGCATGTAATATTGCTTACCTCTTTGAATGCATGACCAACATCAAACAATGAAAATGCTCCACAGGCTACGGGAAATTGTGGCCAGATGGCCTTCTTCTTATCCTTTAATTCCTTTGTCAAACCTCCTTCACCACAGGTTTGGTATGCAATCTGAGCTATAAGTTTATTCGGAACATACAAGGGTAAAACATGAGGAGAAGTAGAGCTTCCAAAAACCCTCACATAGGTAAACCACTCTTCTCTAAACCATCGTGCGACAGGGAGAATGTCGACTTCTGCTTCCGGGGAAAACCTTGGAGCATCCTTATTATATAATATTCTGTACAGCGGCAACATTATGCCATGGAAAATCTTGTAAAAATGAGGAACAAATTTTGATTCCCACAGTTCTTTGTGATACACATGAATAGGCAAAGGATCATGAATTGTCCATTGCCAACCCATTAAAGGGAATTTAGAAACAAAGCAGATAGAATCCATAACATAGGGAGACAAATAAAAAGGAGGATAAATCCTCTGAGAGACAGTCCATTTAGACCGGTAATTGAAAATAACAGTTGCTAAATTATCAGACAGTATTATGGCCCAGTCTACAATGGTAGCATTAACAGTAGCATTTAATAACAGAAGCCATTCAGGCAAGACCTTATTTATGTCAGGCTTTCCAAAAAGCCTACATAACATAGCAGCAACAAAACAATAGGGAGAGGTGAGTGAACCAGTACTATACATACCGTGTTTGTCTTTCTTCAATGGTTCATCTCTTTTGGTCCATTCCTTTGTGCATTCTGCCAAATTTTCATTTTTCCTAGCAAATTTCTCCATAAATTATTTGTTGTAAGTCACCTGAGGCTCCGACAAGTGATACATAAGCCTCAAATCTTCTGTAGTGAATGACCCAATGAGTTCTTGTCCTTGAGTTCTAAATTGCCTGTCTGAAATATCAGTGCTATCCAACACCCATTTTACCATATCTGTATACGGAAGAATTCTCGGTCTTGCTGCTATCCGGTGCAAAAATGAACAAGCCAATTCTGTAAGAGATGCTTCAGATGAATTACTTGAACCTGCAGTAGCCGTGACTTCCATTACCCTGGGATTTTCTTCTTCGAGCAGATTATGCATTCCCTCCCAGGTGGTGATACCGGCATCCTTGTTGCAAGCAATATCTGCATACAGGGAAGCCATCTCTTTGTTTTCAGAACTTGGAGTTTTCTCTTTCTTTCCCATAATACTCTGTGAATGCTTTGTCTAGTCTTCTGCTCCTTCGCGCCTGCGGTTTTACGAATTA
Organism: Pinus albicaulis; assembly: GCA_034641835.2. Classification (NCBI taxonomy): domain Eukaryota; kingdom Viridiplantae; phylum Streptophyta; class Pinopsida; order Pinales; family Pinaceae; genus Pinus; species Pinus albicaulis. The sequence continues at coordinate 44,974 of JAXQQM020092336.1, read as the reverse complement.
AGTGAGAGTAATGACATGAGAAAGGTGACGGGATAGTTTTAAATGCTGAAGGTGAATGAAATATATTATTTTAACATGAAACAACCTTTCAATCAAAACAAAATCCTTTTTATCGATAATTGACAATCCATTCATTAATTCAATCATTAAAGCACATAACGGATATTGATTTATGAAAAGATTTTCTTTGGACAATGAGCTTTTAAGAATCTGTGACATTGCGATCTGCGATTTGCTGTGCAATATCGCAGATCGTAGTTTTCTCAAATCGAAATCATCGCAAGATCACAATTATCGCAAATCGCAATCTCATAGCATCGTGAAATCGCAATATCGCAAAATCGCAATATCGCAAAATATTATATATGAAAAATATTCTTTAAACATCTTTTCTGTGATATGCAGTTTGCGATCAATATTTTAATGCATAGTTTTTTGGGATCGCGCTATCGCAATATCGCGAAATCGCAATTTAAAAGATTCTGCCTTACAAAGGATGTCTACTTATTGCGATGGATTGGATATTTTCTTCAAAGAAAAGATTTTATTCTAATTTATCATAAACTTAAGTGTATTTAATGATTTCCTAAGGAATTTCCATAAGTTATGATAGTAAGTTTTATTTGAGAAAGGAAACAAGCACTAATTAGCTTTTTTGGATTTTTTGACTAAGGGTCCCCTCATATTTAGTATTATTACTAATACTTAAATAAAAAAGGGGGGTTGTTGCTAGCCACAACATGACCTTACATATATACCATTATCTGAACATGGCCCTATATTTGTAGGCCTGTTTGTATTGGGCAACATTCCAATGTAGATGGCATTCTACACTATGTACATGTTATAATATTGTTTATGTGCTGAGCATGGGAATGCCTCCCTCAGCCATTTGTGATCAAGAGGATATATCATGATGTAATGTATTGTAAGATTGATGTAGGTCACCACTCCGCTTCAGTTCCATCCCATCATGCCATAAATAATCTCATTCAAAAAATATTGTTATTATTATGACTTCATGCTTTAGGGGGTAGCTGTTATAGGTCAATTTGGGCATCATTCCCCATCACCTTGTGAAACTGGACATCATCCCCAGGACCAATGAAATAGGGTCTATCATCCCCTATCATTTCAGTTGTTAGATGCTCTAAGACAAGAACAAATCATTCATGACTTCTATTTTCAGATTTTCAAGGTTTGACGTATATGTTATATCACTTATGAGCTCACCAACGCTACCTCTCAAGGGACTAACTGTGTTGCATATGCATCTCCCTCCATTCAAGGGTACACTACAATGCACTTCCCGACATTTAAGAGTGCCTTGGTCAATTGGGTGTGAAATTCTCACTTTTCTGGAATTTCCACATGGCCAGTGCCTTCTAGAAGAGTCCATATGGGTCAAACTTCGAATCCAAGTGTCCATCTAAAATATCTAAACTTGGAAACATGTCTTGCCTATTATTAGAAAGTCATTGATTGAGAAACCACCTTTAGTTTCCCTATAAATTGGGCACATATCCTAGTGCTAGGGAAGGAAGAATTTTGGTAAAGAAATGTTGTTGGATTCTCAATTGAGAGAGTAAAATAAATGACATGATACTGGAGAGATGTTGATTGTGATGAGGCTGGGATGAAGCTGGAGCTAGTGACATCAAATCGATCATTGGTTGTAACCTCCCCCTTCTACTCTTTAATAAAGATTGTTGTTCATTTTCCCATATATGTATCTATTTATGTTTCTATTTCTCATGCAATGGACTCTTGAATGATATATATGTTTCATGTTTAATCGATTTAATTGATTAAGGTAAATAGGCATGTGTACATTGCAATCTCTTTGTTTTTCTCTGTTTATACTTGCAGGAATCAATCTGGTGATCTAAGTTGGATTGGAGGCTACAGCAAAAGCGAGAGAAGGAGAATAGGAAGTGCTTGGATCACAAGTAGGTTCCTCTATCTTTATGTATGTCTATTTATTCTTAGATAAAATGATAACAAGCTCTTTAATTTGTTGTTCTAAGTGACTAGCACCACACTTAGGGAATTTGATTTATCTGTAGGTCATAATTCTACATAACACTCCTTTTCTAGGGAATTGGAGGAAAGAGGATGCTACTTCTAGAGAGGTAGTGGATGCTACTATCTACAGGAATTTAGTTGGTTCACTGATGTATCTAGTGAACACCAGACCAAACATTTTTTACACAGTTAACTAGCTGAGTCAAGCTATGGTTAAGCCTACCAAGATCTTTTGGAAGGCGGTGAAGCATGTCTTGAGATACCTTAGGGGAAGATTAGAGTATGGCCTATGGTACAAACAGACAGAGGGAGTGAAGCTTCAAGGCTTCGCGGATGCAAATTGGGCAGGCAGTCCATCAGACAGAAATACCACATCAGGAGGGATCTTGAGCATAGGATTGACAATAGTTTCTTGGTACATCAGGAAGCAGTGATCTGTGGCACTCAGTTCAGTGGAATTAGAGTAGATGGCAGAAATTCAAGCTACATGTTAGGCTATCTGGATGAGAAATATCTTGGTTGGTTTGTTTGGTTCCTAGATGGATCCGACAGTGATATATTGTGCTAATCAGAGTTTCATTAAACTCTTGATTAATCCTGTGTTTCATGATAGGTCCAAGCACATAGATATCCAGTACCACCATCTCAAATATTACGTGTACAGGAGAATAATGTTACTTCAATACATTCCCATAGAATATTGGGATGCAGATATTCTGATGAAGGCGCTCACCAAGAGAAAATTCAAATACCATAGAGGCAGGATTGGGCTGAAGGATAATCACTTTCTTGTTGAGAGGGAGTGTTGAAGTTTAACAAGAAATTTCAGCACCCATGCTAATGTGGGACCAGGAGGTCCAAGCAGCACCTACAATAGTGTGGGACCACAGATCTTAGTGACACCTACACTGGTGTGGGCTAAATTTGGTGCATGTCTATTTTAGTTATCCCTTAATTAAGATGGACAATAAAATGTAATCTAATCTCAAAATAACTAGTAATAGTTAACTGAGTGTGATAAACTCAGTTAGCTCATGAATTTCGAGTTAGAGGTAGTTGGTGAGGCATGCAAAATAATTCTATTTGTAATAGAGTTTGAAGTGCAGTGGTGCATTAGTTAATGCAGGTTGTAAATAGTTTAACTCAGTTAAGTGAGTTAAACTCAATTATGCTAGTTGTAACTGTTAGATACACTAGTGAGAGATCAAGTGAATTAAATATTAATTAATTCACAATCAGTGATCTCACATGCAACTGAGGATTTACTATTATTAGCTACATGCATGCCAGTTCCAGTGGAGACCCAGTTGAGATCTAGGTGAAAAGGAACTTGACTATCAGTTGTAGGATTATTGGGTTGCACCCATGCAACCAAACACCCATTGGAATGTCCATGATACTTGAGTAGTCAAGGAAGGCCAAAATTTCTAAATAATAGGGATTGGGCAAGCAAGGCAGGCTGTCTGGAGGCAGTAAATTGGCTAAGTATTGGTCATTTTATCTGAGACAATGTGAGACAATTAGCTAAGTACATGAGGGCTCTTGTGAGAAGAGTTGTATGTAATTGTTTCATGTATCCATGTTGAATATACAATGGAATATAGTGGGGTTTTGAGCAGCAAGCTTTTCCCAAGAAATTATCTGTGTTGTGGCTTGATTGATTCTTCTTTGCTTCATGTGATTGGCGATTGTGTTTTTAATTTTGCAAAATATTTGTAGAAGAGATTCAGTATTTAACTTTAGTACATTGTTATATCAAATTGAATCCATGATATACATGCTTGTTTTATAATTTCTATAGAGGGAGAGGGAGACATAAAGATGGAGGTGGAAGAGACAGAAGGAGAGAGGGAGGGATATAGAGATGGAGTTGGAGGGGGAGAGAGGGAGGGAAGAAGAAAGACATAGAGAGTGACAAGTGGAGAGAGAGGGAGTGACAAGGGAGAGATTGAGAGAGAGTGTGTATGTTTAGGGGTGAGATAAAGAGACATAGAAGGAGTGATGGAGATAAGGGGGAGAGAAATAGAGAAGGAGAAAGGGAGGGATATAGTAACATAGTTAGAGAGAGAGATAGAGTGATGGGGGAAGAGAGATGAATTAGGGGAGTTTTGAAGTCTAAAATGGGCCTCCTGCGGAAATTATAAAATAATAGTGGAAATAATAAAATAAGATTAGATTACATTATCACATTTTAGAGGGAAAAAAGAAAAAGATATTTTTTCAACTCACATTTTCAACTTATCTCCCTATGGGTTTACTCAAATTTCCAGCATGAAAACTCATTGGGTGCTGAATTTTATTCCTCATCTGAGGATTACCCATGTTGCATACATTCGATGGACCATTCTACACGAAAAATGAGAAATACATCAAACGCGTGATTGCAATCATGTTTTTCATGTATTTCTCATTTTTTGCGTAGCAGGGTCCATCGAAAATATGCAACATGGGTACTCCTTTGATGAAGAATTAATTTTTTCATCCAACGAGTACTTCTGCTTGAAATTTGAGTAAAACCTTAGGGAGATAAATTGAAAATACAAATTGAAAAACTAGTTTTATTATTTTGTTACCCCAAAAATGGTGAATCATCCCCCATGGTTGACATCATCACCTTGAATCTTATTGGTTATCTTTATAGCAGCTTGAGCAGCCAAATACCCACATTCTCTCTCTAAGATGCAATGCAAAATAGGAAGTATACTAAAACCATCGATGCTATGTGTTGATTGCTGGCCAATATCGCATTCAAACTTAATGAAACCACTTACCCTCTGGAGCTTATGCGAAAACCATCTGTGGGTTTTCGAATCTGCCTTAGATGTTTATTGTTCACAATTCCGCTGCCTCTTCTATGCCTTTACTCAAGGTTCCATAGAACACGGTTCCATTACACTGCGCCTTCAATCCAATTCACCTGCTGTTCCTAATGCACAATTCTGCCACTTGTGAACTGCAACCTTACTCATGGTTCCACCTTCCACCTTTCAATACGGACTCTGCATACTTAGTTTCTTACACATTCCGGCTCTTCAATATGAATTTTTGCAATTTGGTTAACATCCCATCGCATAATTGCACCATGCCTCTTCTACACTTTCAAAATCCCACTGTGCCATTACTCATGTTCACGATTCTGTTTCAATTCACCAATATGGAATCTCTGTTTTCATTTACTGGTTTTCTATCTCAATTCAAACTGCGCTATTTCTAGATTGATCCAATATATTCAATGCAATTCCTTATGGAATTCCACAATGCAATCAAGCAACCCAATCAGCTACACAGGAAATCGACCCTTCTTCAATTTCGACAAGTCTTATTACAGACTTTGTAACTCACGATTTCGGATAGTCTAGACTCTCGGCATTCATCAATGCACAACTCAACATTCATCAACGCATAGCTCAACCTCTATTATTCGTTTTTGTGGTTCATAATCGATTATGAATGTAATAAATCCACAAACAATTCGCTATAATCTCTTCCATACGAAATTCAGAATTTGAATAATCCTGGGTTTTCAACAATTCTATATTCACCGGTTTCCATTATACTAAAAGCCCCACATGTGACTTCAAAACACGGATTTTGTTGCATTGTTTATTACACAACAGAATGTGTAATAATACCTTCTCTTTGAACCAGCATTCCATTTTCATAATACGTTCAGGGAATTTTATCCTTCAATTTAAAAGTCCATGGAAATTCTCTTTAATAGCATCGATATACTCCGAGATTGATGCTAATTTTCTCAGTCACACATAATTAAAATAAATGAATATTCATTCTCAAATCACACAATCAAACATGTAATTTGAACATAACATTACAGAAACCTCTCTGTTCCGTCAATCCCATTGCACATAATATGTACTCAATGCAAACCCAGAAATTGAGTTTTTCCTTGGCTTGATCTTCTATATTAGTGGCCTTCTTCCACTACTTTTCTCGAAGGCTTACAATCAAAACCCTGCTTCTATCCTACTCTACTCAAATCTGTTTTTTTATGCCTTTGAGGCTTACATTTTATACAAAAAGGTCCTAAACTATTTTTGTTTTCATTTCCTGCATTTTCTCAACTAAAATCCTAAATATCTTCTTTAATCCTAAAATCACTATTTAATCCCTAAGGATCCTCTTTCCTCCATAAGTAATGAAACAAACTCTAATTTATGATTTATAATTAATTCCTAAATCTCTCAATTTCTATGCACTTTTAATTCTCTCATGTTCTCCAACATTCGAGAACATTTACAAATTCCTCACGATATTTAATTAATTTTCATTAAAAATCACTCAAATCCTTATGTAAGAAATCAACTTCTTTGAAAACACAAAAATCCTAAGCCTAATAAAATATAAGGAATTTTCTTGAGCCTAATGCCCTTGCATCAGACTCCTAAGGTCAAAAATATTCATGATATCCTGATCATGTGATTTTAATCTTTGCCTCCTAGATCCCATACTCTGTTTTGCTGTTGTCCATAAGTTACATTATTCTTCTGTTGTACTTCTCCAGGCTTCCATATCTTGTTCTGCATCTTGCCACTAGTTATGCTTTCACAATCTCTTCTTGTCTTTTCCTTGCTTTCTTGTCATTGTCTTCTTCTTCTAAGAAACCTTCATCATCAATCTCCTGATGTTTTCAATCTCTATGTCCAACTTATTTTCTGTCTGGAAATTTCTCTGCCTTCTGTTGCTGCTTTCAATTTCAGTTGCTATAGTTGTTTTTGCTTTTGTTACTTCAGCTATTGTAGCTGCTATGGATGTTGCTGCCATTATTGCTGTTGTAGCCATCATAAATGTTGCTGCCTCCCAAACTTTCTGAATATCTCTTAAGATATCTGCCTCTGCAACATTTTCCTTTTGCTTATCACCAGCAAATTCAATTTCAAAAAATGAATTATCATTTGATTCTTTATTTGCAGTAACATACTCATTCATTCTTATTTGTATACTAGTAAGCATAATTAATTTTGACAAACTAGTATCTGCTTCTATTTCTTTTACAACTTCAGGCATCCTCACTTTAGTGTCTGCAATTCCTTTCTCTGGAATAATTGTTTCCAGCAAACATTTTAGCCATTCCCTTTTAACAAACACATCATCAATATGCTGCAATTCAGTTTCAACAGCTCCTTCTTCTTCTTCTTTGACAATCTTCAATAGTTGTCCATCACTTCCTTGATTGATTCTGGCAATCAAATCAAATTCTTCAATTACTGTATCTTCATCCTTTATTAGAATATAATTCTGATTCTTCATCACTGTGGTAGTCTTAAAAGTCTGTCTCATAGCCTGCTCTTGGCTATTCAGACAAGCCAACTCCTCCATGTCATCAATAGTAACAAGTTCCTCCATATGAGACATAACTATCTCATCCTCCTTCAAGAAAACTCCAAGAGATGGATTGTCTTTTGCAACACCTGTAAACACAGTCAAATTGTCAAATTCAAAATTACAATACCCAATGGTCTCATTTGATGATCCTGTTAGCTACCTAAAAAAATTGGTCATACCAAATGGTGGCTAAATCTTGTTTAGCCTTCAAGAAACAATTCATTTCCAAAATTGTGAGTTCTTGAAGTCTTATGATGACCTTCAAGGACCTGTTGTTTACTAAGAGAAAGACTGCTTAAAAGCTCCATTTTTCATCATTACACTTCCCCATTTCCTTCTCCATTTCATCCATGAACCCTTTCATTTACCTCTCATTCCCTCAAATTCCCCTTTTAAGCCTTGTGAAATCCCTTTATATGGTTTAAAACCCTGTCTTTACCCCTATTGGAACCTCCAAATTCCTCAAAAAACCGTTCAAAAATCCTAAAAAACCTTCATTTTTCTATAAATCCTTAAGCCCCTTTCAGCCTTAAGCCCCAACCCCTTTTCCTTATGTGACTCACAGCCGTGACTGAGTGCTAAGCCCCATCGCTCCATCGTAATCGACAATCGCAAATTCCCTTTATCCTTTTTCTTTTTTCCTCCGATGGCTAGGTCTGCCGATTTAATCTCAATCGTCGAATCCACAAGAACTGATGACCGAGATTCAATCGCGATTCACCCGTAGCCCTCTGAAATCACACCTGCCAATTTTAATCCTGACTGTTGATCTCTCATGTCGATCCTATGGCCAACGGTTAATCACACATTGCAAACTCAAACACCTTGGTGCTTTGGCCTCTTTTCTTATCTCCGATGTGATGTAATCCCAGCATTTCATTCCACTAGATCCAATGGTTCACTCTTCATCACATCACGCTCATCCATCACGTGATCCTCCACCATCCCGACCTTCGATTTAATCTCCACCGTCGATCAAGTTTGATCGGACGGCCTGCGCTATTTCGCATCATCGCCTTTCTCCCCTCCCCTCGCACCATTCACGTCTTGCGTGATTCTGCGATGCGATCTCTGCCGTTGATCTTCTCAAATCTGACGGCCCACATTACATCTGCTTTTCAAACCCCACCCTTCTCATTCTCCCCCATCGACAGATCTCGACCGTCGATCCTCACGATCCGACAACTCCCATTGATCCTTCCCGCCGCTCTTATAAAACCCTTCTTCCTAAGAAAAAAGCTTTCCGCCCTTCATATAAAGGCGGGCCCTCCATTTTCTCATGTTTCTACCCCACCATTACTTCTTGTCTCCTCTTTAATCCCCACCGCCCAATCATTAGATCCTATGATCGGGATTCAACCCGATAAGACTAACTTTTCACTTAACTTTCCACCCCACTACTTAATCCCTCCACTACACGAAAAAACAAATGTCGGTCCCACCATACATCCTCTGCACATCTTTGGACCAGTCACGTGCTATCCACTCCGTCTGATCTCCCAACGATCATCCAACGGACCAAAATCCATATCGCGCAATTTTTCACCCCTTCCCACAGTGCGCTACTTCCGCACGATAAAAATGGTTTTAGAAATCCACATGTCAATCACTATACCGTATCGCGTTCCATTAGGCTAATACCGCTTACCCCCAAATGCCACGCGAAACCCGCCACCTGTTTTCCAAAACCACCTTTCCCCAATTTCAGGCCATATTTCAAATATTTACCAGGTTAGCTGTTCTGCCAGGTTTCGATCCTTCTTCCACTACATTTTATCCATCCTCAAGTGCTCCATCACCTCCATTAAACCTCTGTAACACAGTTATACCATTCCTGCAGGATTTTTTAATAAATTTTTGTGTTTTACAGGGTGCTAATGGTGGTTAATACATGTATTTCCACAGTCACAGATAGGTGACCAGTTCAGTACAGAATGATGATTCTGTGACTCATATCAATGAGTAAAAGGAACTGGCAGGGTTTCCAAATTCATGTTATCAGTGGATCGCGACCCTTGATCTTGGATGAAACCCTTCAACTAACAGAATGCCACCTGTGCCAGTGAAACAAAGCGGTAAAGTGTATCAGAGAAGGAAGACCCGAAGATGAAGACTAAGGCTTGATTAAGCCTAAACATAGATCAGAGGATAAATCGTCGTGTTTATAAAAACAAAGAGTTATATCAGTCGAAGGAAGCCTCCACTGCCACATCAGAGGCTAAAATATCCTTTCAGCTACCAGAAGTGCCACCTACAGCCTCAATAAATTAAAATAAGGCATAGTAATTGCCTTAGTCAGTGATATTTTTGTTTAAAGGCTACTAACAGTTATTACAAACAAAAATCAAATATTTCACACTGTCAGCAAAGTTATTATAAAAGATAAAAAGAGCCTTAAATTCAATCTTTTCATCCACTAAGCCTAAAAAGCAGAAAACATAGTTAATGAAACAGAGTTGTAGATTGAATGCTTTCCTACCTTATGCCTTGCATGGTCTTCAAGGCTAGGAGTTGCCTTTAGCATGAAATTAATGATACTTGAACCCTAGAAACTCTTCCACCTCCTCATTTCCTTATAAAATATCCTTGAGGAGCACATTGTAAAAGGTTGGTCTCTAGATATATGTTGCATGTAAATAATTTTCTGAAGCTTCTGTAGCCCTATTTGTAATTGAAGATACATAAGCTGAGATGAGAAGTTTGAAGCTGTAGAAAATTACTGGACTTGATGATTGTAACTGGTTTGAACATCAAATACAAATAGCTGATTTATGGGATCCTATTCTATGTCAATGGTGATGTGTTTTTCACTGTAATTGTTATTTTTCTTTATGTTTCCATTTTGTTCGCTTTTCTCTGATAAAGAACAACAAATATAGATTATGATTTACTCCTAAAGTACCCTAAATCTCACTGAAAATATTTATCCTTTATGTTTTCTGCTGATTGTTTATTTGAAGGTAAGTTAATAGAGTATAACCAATGAAGTGCTGGTAAGCCCATATTTCCTGAGTACAACTTGAGATTTTATATTTGAATGTTCTTGAGAAGTTTTCTAATTAAAGCTGAACTAGAGAAGTTTATGGTTAGCCCTGTCTTTTGGTTTATCTCCAACAGTTGCTTTGAAGAGTTCCCTTAAGAGTATGTTGAAAGCAGGCTAGTTTCAAAGTACTTACCTGATCTTAGACTACTTTTTATGTTTATCATGAATTTTTTCCTTTTGAATATGCTAAAAGAAGGCTAAGTTAAAAGTCTTTACTTGATTTTAAGCTATTCTGAGTGTTTTAAATGTTTTCTAATGAAAGTACATCAAAAGCAGGCTAGTTTAGAGGTACTTACCTAATCTTAGATTACTTTGAGTCTTTTCTTAAGTGCGTGCCAAAAGCAGGATAGTTTCAAAGTATTTACTTGATCTTAAGTTGCTCTTTGTTTCTTCATATGTTTGATTTCCCTCACTCCATTTCTGATTGTTTCATCCCATAAAATCAACTTAAAGAGATCCTTTGACATAGATGACTTTCCCCATGGACCACTCTTTAACCTTGTTGTTTCAATTAAATCCTCTTATGACTCCATAGCCCAATGGATTAAAGCTACTCCTTGCCTATATTATTAGCTGAATCATTCTTCCACCTATTTACACCTTCACCCTTCATATAAAATTTCTTCACCTTCATCATATCCTTGCCCAACCAAAACCAAACAACAAACCTTGTTCTTCATAACTAGCCTAAAATCACATTCAAAAGCCTTAAAGATCATATCTTTAAACTCATACATAGAGAGATCCCTCTCTAAATCTAGGATGGCTAGGTCCTAAGATTCCAAAGCGGTTTTCAAGTAGGCTCTGCAGCATTTGTATTTTCCAATCTTGCAAACTACAGAGACCTAACATACTGGCGATTCCGCTGGGGAAGTTTTAAGTAAAATCCTTAAAACACAACACTTAGCATTTAGTGCAGTATAAGTAGCTCTCTTCAAGCACTACCAAAGCAAATGGTGATCATGATAGGACTTATTTGAATCAGTCACTAACTAAGTAACCCTTAGGATTCTCATAAAGCCTTGTCAAAACTTGAAGGAATCAGCTAGCTAAGCCATAAGAGTAATCTCTATTTGTCTCATCATCATAGCTAAGTGTTGAAACAAATTTACGACACTCTCATAACCTATAGGACTGAAAAAACTCAGAAAACTCAAAAATATTTCAGATTGGTATTCAAACCTATTAATGGTGGTGGACCATAAAACATTTTACCTTCTACAGCTAAAAACTTCCACCTGGTGACTCCAAAATCCTAAATAGACCTAAAGACTCCACTGGGAAACCCATTAATATCATAATATCATACAAACTCAGTTAAGAAAACTCTGAGGATTAAAGTTTCCTTGCTAAAGATCAGTTAGCCTACTATTTGGTTAAACTTTTCTTATTATTGGGTCTTAAAACATAGCATAGTGGCTTCTAGAAAAATTCATACTAGAGCATATCCTGACCCAAACCCTCTTGAGATAGTTGATAATCCTGAAAGCATAATTAGGAAGTCTCCTAAGTCCAAAACTTCAACTGTTGTCAGGCCAGTCCATAGAGCTAATTCTGTTCCTGAAAACCTTACAGCTCTACAAGATTCACAAGTTGACTTAAGAAACCCATTCAGAACTAGGTCACTTGATGATATAGATCAAACAGACTTCGAGTCTCCACCTTCATCCCAAGACAGAGGTGAACATCCTGGTAGCAGAGAAACTACTCCCCCTGATTTACATTTCCTTCATAATTCTAGTTTCTCTCATCCAAGATCTGCTCAGCAATCTCTTGCTAGTCCATCCACTTCTGTTATCCATACACCCATTGTTCAAAACACCCCATTCCATCAACTCCCTCCCATCTTACATCCTCCACTTGTAAACCCCCCACTTTTTCCACAACCTCCTATCATGGCAACATGGTATGCTCCTCTAGTCCTTCCTTTACCTCTAGTCAATCTACCACAGGAATATCAGTCCAAGATACCATTATATGATGCCAGTGGTGCTACTACTGCTTCACAACATGTGGACAAGATGAATGACTATTTTGATAGAGAAGAGATTGATGATGAATCTGTCAAACTAAGATTGTTTGCTCAAAGTCTAGGGGGAGAAGCAAGAAAATGGTTCAAAAGCTTAACCCCTAATAGTATTAATGACCTCCAAGCCCTCCATCAGTCATTCCTAAACAAATGGGAAGTTAGAAAGAACCCTCTCCAAATACTTTCAGATTACAACAATCTCAAAAGAAACACTGGGGAAAGTATCCAAAATTATTGCACTAGGTTTAATAATGTTTATAATGCCTTGCCCTGAGACTTGAAACCTCCACAAGGCTTAGCCTTGGCCAAATTTCCTAAAGGATTTGATCCTGAAATGGCTTATCACTAGAAAATTTGGCGGAAATTCCGACGGCCAAATCGTCGCTATTCTGACACATTGTCGTCGCAAGAGCGACAGTTAGAGGGTGGGAAAACCATGGTTTACCATACCATCGCAGTTCATGTTGGAACACCTAATCCTCCATGGGTAGGTGTGGAATGCGAAAAGTCACAATGGAGTCCAAGCGACCTTGGAATATGAAACCAAGAGTCACACCATTGTACTATAAATGTACATCTTTGTATAATGGAAAAATAAGAAAGCCTCACGCTTATCTTTCATTGTGTGTTGAGTCTCTTGTGTGTGTGTGTTATTCTTCCTCATACACCATGTGTGTGCTTCGACATGGTGTTTAACATGGTATCAGAGCGGGTGATTTCTGGCCCTGCTCCAAATTGAGTGAGCCATTTGTGTTTATGGCCTGCATATCTGCAAAAATTCTTGGCATTTTTGCAGCACTCAGAAATTGGGAGCAGCACTGCATATCTGAAGAAATCAGAGATTTCTGCAGCAGTCTTTTTGCCACATTCAGAAATTGGTTTGAAGGAGGAGCAGCGTTCAGAAATTTGTAGCATTGTGCATCTGAAGGTTTTCTCACTGCTTATTTTTCCATTGAAAAATTTCTGCTCATTAAAATCTGCATCATTTTGAAAGAGCTACTGAAAAGTGTTTAATTTGAGTTTCTGAAGAAGAAGAAGTTTCTGGATTTTTACTGCTATAAGTTTCAGGAAAATTCTGCACCATTTTGGAGAGCTGTTGGAAATTGTGTTTCAAATTTGGTTTTTGAAAAAAAATTCTGAGATTTCTGAGTTTTTACTGGCAAAATTCTGCCTCATTTCCTGAGAAAAATCTTTGCATTTTGTCCAATACTTTGCTGCTGGGCTACTAGAAAATTTCTGCAAACTGCTATTGTATTTCAGTGTTTAAAAATTCTGCAGTTGCCCTATTTTGAAGACATTTGTGAAAATTCTGCATTTCATTCTCTCTCTACTGTTGGTATATTAATAATAATAATAATAATAATAAAAATAATAAAAATAAAAAATAAATAAATAAAAATCTGCAACAATTGGCCTCTCGGCCCTCTCATCCGCTCCTCTATTCCGCTCCTTCATTCAATGTTGCACCACCTCCTGCAAACACACTCTGCCTATCACTCCCCACTCACCATACGCTCTTCCCCACACCAATTCCTCCACCGGCCCTCCCACCTACGCCCCCCTCAATCTGCAATCAACCAAAAATAAAAATAAAAAAAACAACTCTGCGTTACGTTGGCCGCTCTTCCCTTACCTATCATCTGCGCCCTCACCTGCAACACGCTTCCACTTACCCTATACTACGGCTAACACTCCCCTGCTCCCATCTCACGATTCCCTTCTCCCTACAGCACTCCTCTTATATCCGCTTCTCCATCACTGTTATCCGCTTCTACACAACACCAAACCCGCAACCTGTCAACGCTCCCCTCGACCTGCTCTAACCCTTACCCTCTACGCACTCACCCGCCTCCTTCCTCACCTTACGCACATCGCCCCTTCCATACGGCAGCTTCCTCCATAACTAATACGCTCCCTCACATACTCGACCCCCCTCCCCTTTTAATTAACCACCACTCCCTTATTTTAAATTCGTTTTTATATACCACTCCCCACTTAATCCCTCCCCTCCATTTTTAAATATTATCCGCCCTCTCCCTCCCTTACGTATATACTCTCCCACTCTTTTTTAAATCAATTCCCTCTTTTTAAATTAATCCCATTTTTTAATTAAATTAAATTCCCCTCCTTTATTAATTAATCCCTTCCCCCATTATATTTCCCCTTCCCTTTTTTAAATATTTAAAATCCCTTTTAATTAATATTCCCACTTCTCTTTTTAAATCTTTAAAATCCTATTTAATTAATCCCATTCTCCCACATTTTTAATTATTCTCATTTTTTTTAAATTAATTTAATTAAAAAAAAAAAAAAACAGCAGAGAGAGAGAGGAAGCACATTGAAGACAAAAATTTGAACAGCAGAAATAAAGAGGAATGACATGTGAGCTGAATTGAAGAAATCACATGGACTATATTTAGAGAAAAGTGGATTTGACATTTTATGAATTGTGGCTTATATAAGAGGGTGATTGTTTGAAGAAATTTACACTTGAAGACAAGTTTGCCATCATTGAAAACAACTCTTTGAAGAAAATTCAGCTGCCCCAAGGCTTCTTGCACAAGTTGTTTTTGCTGCACATTCAAATATTTTGCAGAGATTTTGTATTCAACCCACATTGTGAGTGAATTTGCCTCTTCATTCATAGTTGGAATCAGTGAATTTGAGTTGTTGATGTAAGTCATTGTTGATTGCCCTCCATCATTTGAGGAGCACACTTTGTACCTTGAGAATTTCTTGAGTCATTTGTATTTCTTGTTGCATTGTAAACGGGTGCATTTTCGGTTGTAGCCGACACCCTTTCATTTTTTAGCCTAAGTTGTTGAAATGG
Organism: Pinus albicaulis; assembly: GCA_034641835.2. NCBI lineage: Eukaryota > Viridiplantae > Streptophyta > Pinopsida > Pinales > Pinaceae > Pinus > Pinus albicaulis. The sequence goes on along the minus strand of JAXQQM020092336.1, from coordinate 29,704 downwards.
CCAAAATCAATGAGGCATTAGTGTTGTTGAATGACCTCATTCATTCAAATGTTCATGATATGATAAAAATGAGCAAGGATGCTCTTTGTAAAATTCACAGTTGTTTGCAAGATGCACATGAAAAGATTGAGTTTTTGCAGTTGGAATCTCAGCTCCAACGAGAAGAACTTCACCAAAAGAGTCACCATTCTGAACCTGTTTCTGTTCAGAATATTGAGATTGACTCCCATCAGCAGCAAGAAGATAAAGTTCCAGATGATCCACATTCAATGCCTTGTACTAGAGCAGATGTACATGCAGATGCAGCAGCTCAACCTGCACTTCCTAAGCCCATCATCAGACCTTGGGAAGAGCTTGTCCACAACAAGCACCGAACTGGGCTTGGATATGAAAAGGATGTGTCCTTTCATACTCCAGACTACACAAAGCCCATCATATTTCAGAGTGCCGGATTCTTGTATGACAGTTCACCTGCAGCTGTTCCAGATCCTGCTCCGCTTCCACAACATATTTTGACATGCCAACACTGTGATCGAGTTGGACATATGAAAGATCATTGTTTTGATCTTCATCCATGCAAGCACTGTGGTCGGCACACCCATTCTTCAGACAGATGCCTCAGACACAAGCCTCCTGCAAGAACCAAGATTTATCTTGGATGGATCGCTTCTTGGCAATGGGCATCAGCAGCTAAGAAGATGTTTACGACACATGTTAGAACTTGTTCACGGATATTGAACAAACTTGCAGTTGAGTTTTCTCCATCATCTCACCTTGTCCACCGCGGGGGGAAAATGGTGGTCATGTACAAGCCGACGAGTCAAGCGAAGTCGAGCCACGATCTCATTCCATGTTGTTCGAGTTGCTTGACGGTTCAGCGAGCACGAGCCACAATTCGTCATTCGGATTCAAAGATGTCTTGGCAGGGGCGGATGCCCATGAGCATGCCCTCGGTTGGTGGATAACATAAAACCATCATCTTTGGTTGGTGGATAACCTAAAACCATCATTTTCGGTTGGTGGATAACCTAAAACCATCATCTTTGGTTGGTGGATAACCTAAAACCATCATTTTCGGTTGGTGGATAACCTAAAACCATCATCTTTGGTTGGTGGACAACCTAAAACCACCACAGGTAGTAGACCTCGCTTCTTTTAGGTCGAAGGTCTCCCTTTTTATGAGGGACAATTCCTCTAGCAGAAGCTTTCAGCTTCTTGCTAGTTTTGGAAGAGTTCCGGGAACTGCAACATGTATTGCGTTCCAGTGTTTGTGGTCATCCTAAAACAACCTCTTTTTTCCAACATTTCGAGTTGAATTCGACTGATGCGCCATGCATATTAACTGTTGATTTTTATTACAACTCTCTTCTTGGACTCACACATACCCCTTCGGATTAAGGGGGGATATTGGAACACCTAATCCTACATGGGTAGGTGTGGAATGCGAAAAGTCACAATGGAGTCCAAGTGACCTTGGAATATGAAACCAAGAGTCACACCATTGTACTATAAATGTACATCTTTGTATAATGGAAAAATAAGAAAGCCTCACGCTTATCTTTCATTGTTTGTTGAGTCTCTTGTGTGTGTGTGTTATTCTTCCTCATACACCATGTGTGTGCTTCGACATGGTGTTTAACAGTTCCGACACAACTAAAAAGTGTCGCAATATTGACACTTTTTCCGTCGCTTCCAAACAAGCGTCACTCTTCCGATGTTTCCCAATCTGTCGCACTTCCGAACACTATAAACTGTCGCACTTCTGACGAAATGTGGTCCAACGTTTATAACGTCGCTCTTCCGACGTCTCTAAACTGTCACAATTACGACGAAATGTGGTCCGACATTTTGAACGTCACTCTTCCGACGTATGTAAACTGTCACAATTACGACGAAATATGGTCCGACGTTTTGAACGTCACTCTTTCGACGTCTGTAAACTGTCACAATTACAACGAAATGTGGTCCGACGTTTTGAAGGTCGCTCTTCCGATGTTTCTAATATGTCGCAATTCCGACGCTTACAAGACGTCGGAATTGCGACGGAAGGTTCAATTTAAAAAAAAAATAATGAAACTTTAAAAGAGGAAAAACGTTGTTTTGAATATATTATATGAAGTAAAATAGTACATGAAGTCATGACATTTTCACATCTGAATATTTGAACCCAAATATCCATCCAGAAAAGTGGAAGTCCCACCCCAGACAATGATACAAAAATACCCCATGTCACATACAGGGACATGATATAAAACCCAGTAACGGTCCACATGGAGATTATCGACAATCTGAGAAAGCATCCAAATATGCCCGAGGCATCTATAAGAAAGTGAAATAGCAGTATGTAGAATAGTAAAGCAACAGATAGAGTACCGACATCCATTTTTCCAAATACAAATTAAAGTACCCAAAATCCTTGAACAGAGAAAAACGCTAATCATGTGAGGAGTGTGATATGTCCAAAATATAAAAATACCATCAGACCATATCAATAAACCAGCAACAAAGAACAGCATCGCTAGTTTTACAATGAGTTATAAGCAGCTAATCATTTTTTCACAAAAAGCGTTGTCTTAGACACCATGAGACCATACAAATAAACGGTAACATAGACCAGCATAGCTGTTTTGGAAGCGAGTGATAAACATTAATCATTTTTTCTGAAAACGTTGACAGATATATTATATGAGTAAACAGTCCATGAAGTCATTACATTTTTGTCCCAATTTGAACTAAATATCCATCGATATTACGTCCACGGACGTTGATAGAAAAATACCCCATGTCACATACAGGGACTTGATATTAAACCCAGTAATGGTCCACATGGAGATTATCGACAATCTGATACTCTTTAACTGCTACTCTTTTACCTCTTTAACTAATACTCTTTAACTGCTCTGATACTCTTTGACCTTTTTTCATCCTTTTATCCTTTTTATCATGATATACTGTGGTAAATAGGCAAAAATTTATGTAAGGATAATTTTTTACAAAAGTTCCATCATTTCTTCCCACCATTGAACTTCTGGCACTCTGGTGCTTTGCAACTTTCTTAGTGTTCCATCAGCCTCAGTATATCTGAAGAAATCAGGCTGATTTGGGAACAAATGATTTACTTCATGCTCAAGATAAAATAAATTCTCCAATCTGTCATGAAGGTTTTTCCCTGTAGGCAATGCTGTTGTTGATGAATTGGTTGAAGAACTAGCTTGATTATTAGCATATTTGTCCAATTTTTCAACATAAATATCAAGGTCCATTAGCTTATCTTCTGCAACTATAGGACTGGGCAATCCTCTATTTAACAAAATATTCAATCTTTCTCTGAAGGCAATGATTTCTTCTTGCATATCTGAGCACCTTCGTTCTAAATTCTGTACTAGAGTTCTTTTAGTAAAAACTCTCTTTATTTCCAGAATTGTTCCATTCCTGTCCTGAATACCAATTTCTGCAAGTTGATTCTTAGTCTGAGTATTCAAAAAATGTATAAGTCTATTGACCTCTTCTGGCATATTTCCCAACTCTTGTCTTGATCTCTCAATCTCATCCAGAGCCAATTTAACTAAGTTATTCTGTTCATCCATTATCTGAATTGAGGGCCAAACATCCTTTATTGATTGAATGATATTATCCCAAAGAATATCATTTATTTCTTTTAAAGGTTTCTCCAATGTGAGATCCTTTTCCAATGCTTTGACTGTTTTTTCTAATTTGTTCACTTCTCTTGTTTTATAAGCAACACTCATTTTTGAAAGATCATATTTATGTTCTAGAGTGGCCAATTGTTCCTTTGTTTTGTGAAGCTCTATGGCCTGAAGTTTCATATCTTCCATTGACTTTGTTAATTCATCAGTGTTCAAATTTGCAGTGTTGCTCTATGACAATTCTGCTGGCTGACCTGTTGTTGCTGTACCTGTCACTACTCCTGCTGTAGATACTGGAATATTTTCCTGCTTATCTTTTAATGCATTCTCAAGCTCTTTTTCAGTTGCAGTAAGTTGCTCATTCAATTTTAAGAGAAAATCCATTAGTTCTTCCTCAAAATTTTGTTTGATGATTTCTGCAGTCTGTGGATGTCTTGAGGCCGGTAACTTTAATTGTTTTCTCAGAGCTGCAATATCATCATCTTTTCTCTTGATCAAAGCTTCAATCCCTTTCACATATTTAGGATTATGACCCAAACCAATGATTGCTATATAAATTTTTATTATTATCCTTAGCCTGGGAGGAGGCTTTTTCAAGCTGCAACTGTGTATTAGTATTATCCAAAGAATCCTGCAACTTATGGGTCATCATTGATTTATCTGTCAGAGTAGAATAAATCATCTCACCTGTTTGCTTGTGTAGCTCAGTTTGATCTAAAGGATGGATATCCTTTGCTAAGACTTCAAAATTAGTCCTAACGTAATCTGCAGCTGTCTGAGGCTGCTGCACCTTGGGCTTCAAATGGCTCATTAACATCTTACCCTGTTGGATGTCATAAGCTGACATCAATCTTTCTTGATTTTTCAGAGCCATCTTCAAATATTGGTTGTACACTTAAAGTCTAAGTGGATCGTTCCTGGCCTTTATATTGATGATTGTTCTTTTGATGTCCCAGGTAGTTTTTACTGGAGGTTTGAAAGAAGATATTTCTATAATTTGTTGCCTCTGTATTCCCTGTTTTTGAAAATTAGTGGATGTCCCACTACCTGTCTCTGTTTGCTGACTGTCTTCTCTTCCCTGGCTATCAGGGATTTCCTGAAATGATTCATCTTCTGGAAGGGGAGTTAATTTCTGCCTTTTAACATCTTGTTGTTCAAAAGAGCCACCAATAGGAGTAGTTGTTTCAGCCTCTCTCTTTTTTCCCTTTTCTATATTCAGAGGAGTTTGTAAAATAGAAATTTCTGGCTCACTGATCTGAGTAGGAGGAATTTGTCCTTGACCTTTTTCTTTATAAGTCTCTGGTTGCGTTGTCATTATGAATTTTTCAATTATTTGTATATCAGGCTCCTTTTCTTTTCCTTTAGATTCTACTGCTACTGTACTAATCTCCTGCAAATTTTGTTGTAAAGTCCTGGCGAAAGGAATCCTCTTTGTGCGAATTCGATCCAGTATCTTTAAAGTCTTTCATTACATTTTCAACATTGACACCGCGCCACTATCATTTTCAACGATGTCCCTTGTCCATTCATCCATATTAGCATATTGTTCTATTGCAGGATTCTTTGATGGATGTGTAATTGTTGTTCTTCATTCTTCTCGAAGATAAAAAAGTTGTTTGGATCGCAAGCCTTGATGAAAACTCTTTTGTTTATCCGAGATAGTCTTCAATCCTTCAGCTCTTGACCTGAAGTTACAAATGAAGGGACCTAATTTTGCTCTTCATCATGAGTTGAGCTTGTTTTTCTTTGCATTGCAAAAATGAATTATATCTAGATTATTCTACTTTGAAAACCACAATGCAAAGAGTCTCATTGGGGACATACTTGGGCAGTTTGAATGGGCATAATTCACATCATATATCCTGATCTCTGTGTAGTTTTGATATAGGTACCAGTCACCTATCTTGTAATGCTTTGAGAGCTAAAGGATTTTCTTGATTTCATTGTTAATTCTAGGAGGAGAGACTCTTGTCAACAAGGTAGTTGCAGGATGAACAAAAAGGTCGACAAACTCATTATAGGAATAAGAAGAATCAGAGGAATTGTGAGTAATGGCAGACCAAAAGATGACTGACCTAGGATTCCTTTTGGCATCAAGTTTCTTAACAAAAAAAGGGAAATTTTCTAACTGAAAGTAAATCATGAGATGATATATGACAGAAGAATACTTAAATACTCTCTCATTCTCAAATCTCATGAACTGATCATGGATTTTGTCAGCAATATAAGATGAAAAATCGTACTTGACGGTACATCCAGCGGTAAAAATGAATGTATACTAAGTTGGTAGTCAACATACTCACCTAGTATTGAAGCCCGTGTCGATATCATGTTTTAAATAACACTACCCTCGCCGATGAAAAGTATAACCATAAGGGGGAGGGTTTTTAGGCTGATGCTCTGGTAACATGAAGGTTTGGCATAGGCAGTTTAACTCTTCATGGGATAACTAAGTATATTTCTCAAGTAATTCAACCATGGACAGGGGAGTGAGAGCTTGACCAAGTTGGAATTGTAGCATTTCATTTATGGACTGAGCAGTTATTGGGAAAAGGACATTTTGACTTGTGGATAAAACTGCTCGTTGGTTGGGATCATAATTTGCATAGCAATAATGGATTAACTCAAGAAAAATGTGGACTGAGGGGAGAAGCTACATAGGAATATTTGATTCCCAGAGTCCAAAGATGTCAGAACCATTCAAATAATTGTGTCTGCAGCGGAAAAATATTCGAAGAGGATTCTCACTGAGACACAAGTCCTTAATTTGAAAATCCATATCGGCTAAAAGCAAATAATCCAAGTCCTTGTGAGGGGCATTGATGGGCATGATATTCATCAAGAACTTCCATTGGTTCTGTGGATTAATGGAATTTCTAGGTTTTAATGAAAGAACTGTTGATTTTAGAATATAATTGCAGTTAAGGAGCGAAAAAGACCAAAATGAACTTCTTTTAGGACAGGCTGAAATTAAAAAAACTAAACGATTTCTGATTTAGACAGGTGGAATAATACATTCTTACCTGATAAACGTGTTCAAAACAGTGACTAGCTGCAGCAGAAGAACGAAATATAAACTAATTCTCTTAGTGGTGGTCAGCGACGATATGAAATACTCAGCTTCAATTCTCTTCAGCAAGGTAACGGTCAGCAAGCGTTAACAGTTGGTTTTTGAATTTTGTTGCATGGAAGACTGGCTAGCGCATAGAACAATGAAAATGACGCAGACGCAATTTGTTTTATTTACAAAGTCAAAAGGGTGGCGGGTTTTGATTGATGACGTCAGCATGTATGATGGTTTCGTCACAGAGGGATAGGAGCGGATCTTTGTTTGGGCCACTCGCGCAGTGGAAATCCGGACCCGAAAAAGATTAGGGCGAATTTGATAAGAAATTTGCATCACAACTCTCCCTCCGTACGCCAGCCCAACTTCGGACCTGAAAAAGATTAGGGCGGAATTCATTTGGTTTTCACGTCACAAAATTGGCCGACGTCAGCAGGCTATTTTGGAACGCGAATTTGGTTTGAATTATGGTTTATCGCCGTTTGAAGTCCGGTGGGCTCGACTTAAGAACAATTTTGTTTGATCCCATATTATAAAATTTGTGTTGGTTTTCTTTGATAATACACATATTTATAATAAATCATGGGAATACCACACTAGTAAACATGTAGAAAAGTTATATAAATTATTGAGAACAATCATTTTTATGTAAAAATATCCAAATGTGCTTTTGGGAAATAAGAATTCGAGTATTTGGTTCATATTGTTTTAAAGGAAGGAGTGAAGTCGGAGCCTCAAAAGATGCAAGCTATTACAAAATGACCTATTCCTAAGAAAATCAAGGTTCTTAGAAGATTTTTTAGACTTACATGATATTATTGATCATTTGTTAAGAATTATGCATGCATTTCAAGTCCACTCACAATCTCTTGAAGAAAATATTATTTATATGGAATGATGAGGCTACTTTGGCATTCTCTCTTTTAATGGATGCCATGTCTTCTACACCAACATCGGTTGCACCTACTTTTGGTAAAACATTCATAGTAGAGTGTGAGGCACTAGGACAAGGAATTTACGTAACATTAACACAATAAGGGAAATCATTGGCTTTTAAAAGCAAGGAATTCAAAGAAAATATTTGGTGAAATCTACGTATGAAAAATAAATGGAAGCAATATTACATGCAATAAAAAATGGGGATAGTATATCACCGGGAGGTACTTTAAAGTCAAGATATACCATGATAGCATAAAGTATTTTTTGAAGCTATGGATTTCATTGGAAGATTAACAAAAATGAGGAGAAAAAATGAAAAGTTTTAATTTTGAGATAATCTGCAAAAAGGGTAAGGAAAATTTAGTAGATGATGCTCTTTCTAAAATAGAAGAGGCCTCAAATTTATATCCAATTACATTTTCTATTCCTAGGTGGCTAGAAGAAGCTTGCCATAATGGAAAAATGACAATAGTACTAAACAAAAACTAAAATTCATAAAGGATGGGATGAACTCTATGGAGCATTGGGAGTGAAAGAGAGATATACTTTGGTGCAAATGTAGAATATTTTTATGCACGCAAGAATATTTGAATAAAAAAATATTAAGGGAGTCCCATGTCTCTTTGATGGTAGGATGCAGGGTTCCTTAAAACATCTCAAAGGATCAAAAAATATATTTTTGGAAGGAATGAAGAAAGATATTCAAAATTTTGTAAGAGAAGCTCAGGTTTGCATAATAAATAAAAGAGAGATAGTAAAATCTCTAGGGTTACTTCAACCATTCCACATACATATTCAAAGACTAGAAGATATATCAATAGACTTTATTACAGGGTTACTGAAATATAAAGGTAAGTATTACATTTTGTGGTCATTTATATAGACAAATTTTTAGATTTTTTTGTAGAGCTCAAAGTACATAAACAACAAGCCAAGTGGCAGAAGTGTCCGTGAAAGAAATTCATCGTCTTCATGGTTTTCATAAAGTAATAGTAACAAGAAACTTTTGGAAATAATTATTTAATATGAGTGGAGAAACACTAGCTGCCATGAGTTCTACATATCAAACACAATCAAATGGTCAAACAAAATAGTTAACAAATGTTTTTAAGGTTATCTACAATGTTACTCTTTAGAAAATAAATCTTAATGGATGAAGTGGGTTCCTCAAGGAAGAATGGTAATATGATACTATCATACTACCTATCACACATCTACTAAAATACCATGATGATGTAAGTTTGGAATTTAACATTTTTACATGTTAAAGAAAAATAGTCAAAATCACTGACAACTTAGTATGCCATAATTAATAATCATTCCCTGTTCACTTTTGTTAATAGGTTTATGTCACACGATGATGCAAGGGCATTAGGCACTAGCCAACAATGTAGGAGGTTTTGTCCACATGTTGTGGCTAGGAGGGTTCGAAAACATTTGAGTTGTAATAGCTAGGTGTCAATACCTCAACTGACTGTATTACTTAGACTAGTTAGAGTTGTAGGAGTCGAACAGTTTCAGTTAGTTGAATTATTATAATTAGACCTTTTGATTTCTAGAACGATCCTCTCAGAGGAACCGAAGAGCCATATGTTATGTATATAAATTTTAATTCCTCGGATGAATAAAAGTAGAGAGGGAAGAGGAGAGTAGAGAGGGGATTTCTGCAATAAACCTCTGTGTGTGAACAATTGTTTCCAGTTAAATGATTTCCAAGCATAGTTGCCATTGAATTATCTTGAACTGCTAATTGTGAAGAATTTTTTAACTGTGAGGCGATTGGGTACTGATAATTCCATTCTTCTGTCTTTGAATTCCCGTAAATTGTTGGATAACCCTGTGAATTCACCCCACCCGAAGGCGAGGTCTGTGTAGAGAACCGGGGTCGTGAACACTGTTCAAATATAAAAATCCCGCTTAATAAAGAGATAAGATTGTTGTGCTTTCGGAACCTAACCCGAGGATTGGACATGAGTTAACAAACAAAAGGATAGCGGAACCAGACTTGCACCCGTGGTCAAGCCCTGTACCAAAACCACGAGCGGAATCAAAAAAGCGGGTTGCCCATATCACACCGCTTTTGCGGAGTAGGCGGTATTTCCTATTCGCGAGTGATTCCATAGGGAAAGCGACACGTGGCGAAGTGACCCCCGGAAAACCACCGTTTAACCCGCGCCATCGCACGTTAAAGCCCGACATTGGAAGCCGAGCGAAATTTCCAAGAGTCGTTGATTTGGAGAAGGGCCATCGGATGGTGGTCGCATGTTGAACTTGCCCGGAGGTTAACTAAGGTGTGCGGAGGATAGCCAGGTACGATACGAGTGTTTGATTGGTTATTGATATATATAGGTGGGGCTAGAGTATAATGAAATTGTTTAATTAAATGATTGGCGGATAATTAGCATAAGTCTGGAGCGTGATTGTTGTAAGGCTGGGTGGTGAAATATAGAGCCGAAAGTTCATTACAAGTTATTTATTTAAAATGAAACGTGGAGTATAAATACAAAGTGTTGAAAGTTAAACATTGGTTATAAGGCTTGGAGATAATATAAAGTCGGGAATATAAATTAAAGTCCAACCATTGTGGATGGTATTTATTTATCAAATTCTATGAATTTGATAAATAAACCCGAAGAAATAATAAGTCAATGAAAACCCAGGCTGGAGGAAAAGAACGAGGTAAACCAGGGGAAAATGCTGACAGAGCGATTGTAGACACACCAGCTCTCCTTAGGGGTCCAATTTCAGTTTTGTTGCGTCACACGATGATCTCTCTTCTCTGGCATTTACTTGTATTGAAGATCACTATTCTAGGAATAAGGAGTTATTTTCTCCAAAATAACCCTAGCCAAACATTGACAATGCATCAAGGATATCTTTCTATGCTTCATAAGTACATATGTTCTACTTCTAAATCATGTCTTGGAAGTGGTTGTTTTGCTGGAAATTATTCACCAGTTGGTTCCATACCAAAGTCTTTTTCACATTTTCAGCATCCAATACATGAAAAAGATAATGGTTTAAAACAACATAAATATTTGAAATTTTGCAAGAATTGTATGGCACACTTTGAATATGAATTTTGAAGTCAAGTGCATGATGCTGTATAGGATCAAGTGTCATTTTGAATACCAAATGTTTCACAAGAAACTTCTCAACATGCTACCCTGCAGTAAGGATTAAATGACAATATTGCATCAACTATTTTCATAATAAAAGTGCACCTCGGCCATAAGACTAAACAACTACAAATGTTGTAGATATAACAAGACCACACAATCAAATGTATTCCACAAGGCCAATACTGTATGAAAAATGAAAAGGAGTTTGCAACCAAAAATACCTTAGGAAACTAATTCAATTAGATACACCAAACCATCAACAAAAAGGAAAACCAGCCTACTTGGCCCCAATATTTTCAACTAGGTCCTCTAATTCAACCAATAAAAAGGCCAAAACCATAGCATTGAGATACATTTCATTACACTGTCAATAACAATAAAATTTGACTCAACCATAACCCTTTCCTTTTAGACTAACAGACCTTTGGTATGGTATTGTTTCCTTTCACCTTTGAGTTTCAAATTATTGCCTACCAAAATCTAAGACATTTTAAGGGGAACTTCAATACAACAATGAAAACGAACACACATCTAAATAGCAACTCTCCGCAGAAAAATTAAAATAACACATTAAAATCGAATATAAGTGGACAAGGAAAAATCCACTGCAGTGAAGTTTCACGTGCAGGTGACCTTCCTTTAAACATAATTTTTTCTCTGACCTGTAATTTTTTTGTCACTGAGCCATCCTTGTTGAAGTACAAATCCTTTTCCATAGCTCTTGTATTAACTACCTTCTCTCGATCGCGTAATCTCAGATTCCCTCTTCTGGTTGAGCGATTAAAGGAAATGGGTGAAAAAACTGAAAGAGAAGACAATTGTCTGCCATAATTATCAAACATTGCACCCAAATTCTTCCCCTTTCCATTGTTACCCAATGAGGTAGATGTGGCAATTGTTGTCATACTGCCCAAAGCAGAGGCCATCTTCTCTTATGCTGAATATAGAATTACAAGATCTTCATATTAGTATGAACTTTAAAAAACATGACTCCCATTGCTAAAAACCACTTTTAAGTTGTAACAGGCAAACTAAACAACTATCGCAACTTTTGGAAACTTCTGGAGCATTAAGAGAGAAACAACCAAAGAGAAATACAACCACAATCCTCATTTTAATGAGACCGGACTATATATTTGCATTAAGATAATAGAAAGAAATCGCAACTATATTAAGGCCACCACAAAACAATCTTTAACCAGTGTCTCTCGCAGTCTTCAGGTTGCCATGCTAGAGGTTGCATATTTTTAATTTAAATTCTTGACCTCTCGTGCCCATCTATGAATGCATCCAGTGGGATGTCTACATAAAATGATCCTTTATATCCCCAAAAACAAATTCCCTACTACAAGAGCACCAGTATTGATGGATCACCCCACACCATCCCACCCACTAGAAACGGTGAAAAAGGAAACCCGAGAAAACTTCTGAAATATATCAAGATGACTATATGGGTGGTTCTTATGAATCAACCAACCATTCAGAACATGCTCATCAATCCAAACCATGAGTATTATGTGACAATATTCAAGCAGGCACTGAATCGGATTTCCGAAGCTATGTTAGAGAAACCCTAAACTCTCACTGAAAATAGGTGAAATGTGGCACCACTCAGAGATTGACATGTGCCAATTGGTACAAGTGGTAGACAATTGGCATGCTCAAATAATGAGGTGATGCAGGAATGACATGAGGGAAAAAATATCATAAAAGCCCCAAATCTGGAGAACTAAAGCTCATCACCAACCTGAGATTGACAACTTTACATGATGTAACCTATGAAATCGTAAATGGAGAAATCATAGTAACAATAAAGTAACCCATGTAACAATAAAGTCGGATTCATCCTGGGAGTGGTAATGGGAGAAATCATAGTGAACAACAGGAAACATGCATAGTTGCTTACAATCAAATAGATGAAAAAACACATACAAAAACCTAGATAATAATCGTGAACAAGCTTAATATTGAATTATGAACTGTAAAGGAACTTACAAAATGTGACATTACGAACCTGGTCAAGCGCACAAGCAAAAATATCCTGGACATGACCCCGGTTGACAAGTTGTATTGCTCATGATGCAAGAGGATTTGTACCTGCACTGCCAAGTCAATCAAAATCCATCATTATCTATACAATAAATACAAGTAATTGATGTAGTATTTTTACTCTAAGATGCATTCTTATGATAATGTTAGAACATATGTTGAAAATGTCAAAACATACCTGAATAAGCTCCTCTTCGTTTCAAGAAAAATTTATTGGAGTCGCATGAACTTGGAACAAGCCTCCAACGATCTGAAAGAGTAGCAACTAAGTCAACAGTGACTTTTTTGTTGCTACGCTGGATCAAGGGAGGTTTGCTCCAAGATTAAATCGCTCCAATAAATTATTCTCTACTAAATAGGGCCAACCACGTGAAGGTGGAAGCTCTTATGGCCCCTCCCCCCTCACATCACTCTCAATTCCCCAATACCCAATCTATATTTCATTTTTTACTTTCATGAGCATAAAAAAAAATATTCAATAACTAATAAAAAAACAATTCAACAAAAAGTACGCAAGGAAACATTGCAATTAATGCTTGACATAAAAATAGTATGATAAATGAGTTTTTTATATAACACAAAAAATGTTCCAAGTATGGTCATTGGTAACGTTTGTCTTATAATAATACAATATTTTACATTATCGAATTTTCTTTTTCTTCTTCCTATTTTTAAAGCTTCTAATTACATCATCAATATCATCATGCTCTGCTCCTGTTTCGTGCCTTTCGACCCACACTGCTGACCTAGTTGCATAGTCACGATGTCTGGTCTCATCCAGTGACGGGGCATCGCCTACAAAAACAGATAATATTAAATTTTAATTGTCAGTTTTTAAATATCATTGAACTAGTTCGGTAATATTAATTAAAAAAAATTGCAATGAGATTATTTACCTGGTGCACCAGTTGTCGGCGCTGACCTAGTTGCATAGTCATGATGTTTGGTCTCATCCAGTGATGGGGCATCGCCTACAAAAATAGATAATATTAAATTTTAATTGTCAGTTTTTAAATATCATTGAACTAGTTCGGTAATATTAATAAAAAAAATTGCAATGAGATTATTTACCTGGTGCGCCAGTTGTCGCCGCTGACCTAGTTGCGTTGTCATGATGTTTGGTCTCATCCAGTGACGGGGCATCACCTACAAAAATAGATAATATTAAATTTTAATTGTCAGTTTTTAAATATCATTGAACTAGTTCGGTAATATTAATAAAAAAAATTGCAATGAGATTATTTACCTGGTGCACCAGTTGTCGCCGCTGACCTAGTTGCGTAGTCACGATGTTTGGTCTCATCTAGTGACGGGGCATCGCCTACAAAAACAGATAATATTAAATTTTAATTGTCAGTTTTTAAATATCATTGAACTAGTTCGGTAATATTAATAAAAAAAATTGCAATGAGATTATTTACCTGGTGCACCAATTGTCGCCGTTGGGACTGTTGCCCTGTCTTCCTCTCTGGTGGTAAGATCCTCAAGGGAAACATTCTCTGTCATTTAAACAAAAAACGTTATAAGGAAAACCATCAAGGTATAATTAGAAAAATTATAAGTGGAAATTAATTACCGTCACATCCCTCACTGATAGTAGCATTGTCAGCCTGGTCCCCACTACAATGATCAGGTTGCACGTGAGGATCATCTACATCTGGCTCTAAAAATGGGTTATTTATGGCTGCGGTAGTGTTGCTCCTTGATTTAACAAAGTTGAGCTGGGACATTAAATTTATGGACGAAAACAAAAATATTGAAAGGTTAATGTTTTACCTTATCAGGCATTCTAGATCTTGGGACCTGCCCCAAGCTTCTGCGACGTTCAACTACAGCTTGATAGCCAAAACGAAAAGCGATATTTTTATCTTCCTCTGTAGTTTCTGTTCCGAAGTCATCACCCTACATTACATATGATTGTGTATTTTTAATCATATTTGATAGGATTACAAAATGTTGGAAGGCGATACAATTAATTATAAGATGTTTAGCTACTTAATTACAATTCTTGCAGCTAATTTCAAGTAGCCGCCCTGGCCTAGCTTGTGATGGCCCTTTTTTTCAATCCTAGCTTTGGTTGCCTTTGAGGTGTCAGACAACCTAGCATCAAAAGATTGAAGTCAGATATGACGTAGCACACTTTTATTTTAGACATAGAGAAAATTAAAGCTATTGAATTAAAGTTGTAATTTACCTTGCGGGTCCAGTTGGCATTTTTCCTTCTTTCTTTGCCCTTTTCTCTTTTCTGTCATGGATGAGTGCTCTCCACTCACTCTCCGGAACTGTAAGAGGACGCTCATATCTAGGGTTAAATTTCAATTGCGTCCTATAGGTGTCCCTGGTATATTTGAAATATTTACCGGCTACCCGAGCCACCGCTGTTCTGTCAAACATGCCGACCCCAAAAAGGGTTTCTAGATAATCTAGAAGTTCTTTTTTCAGGTTGGAACTCTGGGAATTCCACCCTGTGCGTATGGTTGGGCCAAAAATTACCAACGCATGGCTCTCCAGATACTTGTAGAACTCATTGTTTCCTACACAGAAAAAATAAGAAGATATTATCATTAATTTAAAAATAAAAATCGCGATAAATATGTTTTAGATAAAGTACATGAAATAGTTAAAATATTAAAATTTACCTGGGAGTTGTACATGCTTTATAGGGACACCTTCATCGTTCACCAACAACGTGCCATTAATGGTCCCTGTGGAGCTGACACGTGTAGCTCCAGGAAATGCAATAATGTAGTTGGCCATATCAGCCTCATCATTGCCAACACGTTCAGCGGTTGGCTGGGTGTCTGCTTGGGCAGGGTGTGTTTCTTGCCTGGCACCTAAAGGAGTAGAAGGTGTAGAAGAGGGTTGTTGGGCAATCTCTTGCCCTTGTGTCCCACTACCACCAACACCGGATTCAGCAAGTGCCAGAAAACGCTACATACAAAAGAATTTTTTGTTAGTTTAGTCAATGTAAAAATTAAAAATTAAACTATCACAATTCATCTCATGCAGAACAAAAAAAATATCCTTTTGACTTTTTATTATTACCTGATATCTTTCTAGCTGGCTCATAAGTTGTTTTATCTTCTCTTCTGTTTCAGGTGTTTGAGGCGCGTCTATCAAAGTATTAAATTCCGACCTTGCATTTCGTGCCTTTTTTCGCAACAAGAGCACTAGAGATAGGGATGAAGAAAGCTCTTCCTCAAAGAGGGAATCATCAGGCGTACCATGGCTAGGTGTCTGCATATTTGAACAAAATTAATATTATTTCAATTATGTAAATAACTAAAATACCCGAAGATAGAGCAATGCTGGCACTTTACATGTTCTTCCGCTGGCCTCTTTCCGCGATCATCCCGTCTCTGGGTTGTTCCTGCACTGCTCTCATCAGTCTGCCACATTGCAATAAAATTATAAATGTAAAAAATTGAAAACAATATCTAACTTAAAAACACAAAATGAAAACTGAAATAATTTCTAATAAGACACCGGACGACAAAGTTAGAGTTTCAAATATGCCTTGCATTAAATTCAGTCATGGAAACATGTCATTGCACATTAAGGCACCCAAACAAGAGACGAGTTGACAATGAAGACCTTATTGAATATATTGTTGGAGCAACTTCTAGTAAACTTGTTGTGAAGACCTTGAGGACATTTTTGGAGCAACATTGTTGAAGCTGATGTTATAGCATTGTTGGAGACGATCTTGAAGGGCCTTGAAGTGAAGCTTTTGGAGCAACTATTGAAAAATCCTTAGAGAATTTAAGTAAGACACTTTCTATCTTCCATCACCTTTTTCCTTTCAATATCCTTTAAACGATTTTGTTGATATTTAATGTTTGAAATCACGTTATAATTCCTTGATTATATGTGTTTGGGGACTAGAATAATTTCACACTAAACCATGCAAAGTTAAAAGTAACTTAACAGATCCATAAAGTAATAATAATCATAATTCCTAATTTCCTATTGTACGATATGATGCAAATTATTCAAACATGAAGCAATGAAGACATGCAATGTCTGAATTTCAAGATTGATGAACCAATACAAGAAGTTAGAAACTACAACTTTGATTCAATACTCTGTGTCCTAACTCCAAGAAGGAATCTAGTTTGTAGTACAGAACATGCATCGTGTATTATCAATTCTTAATTGACAACAACTAAAGGTCATCTACATCATCAATTCCTTCCCTTATATTCCTTATAAAAGTTGTTAGACTCCGTCTTGTCTAGTCCTCTGTCAGAGTCAAATGCAGACGGGTAGCTGTCAAAGTCTCAGTTCATATACAGGCCAATGACAATCAGCTTTCACCCACTGCTACTTAGATGTTTGCAAAGCTTGTTTTCAGAATGTTTCAATAACACTTGCAGGCTAGGAGAAGGACCAGTAGCTGTTTATATCAAGAGTGTCATCAATGAGAAATTGATTCTTCTTCAAAACCCTGTTTTGAAGAAGAAATCATCAAATATGTTTTGGTAATAAATAGGTAAGTGGTCAAAATATTTCAAATTTTACAGTTCTTCAGTGGCACCAGCTTCAAGCATCCCTGCAAAAGACAACAAGCATTTCAATTCAAAAATTCAGAAAAGCCAAAGAGAAAACATTATATTAAAGGACCAAAGGACAAAATGCCAAAAACATTATAGTGTGGGCTATCAAACAAATTCAAAAAATCAAATCTGATTTGGAAGGATATTTCTCTCATGTATAAATAATGGAAATCAGGTTCATTTGCTAAAATCCACAGCATAGAAGTAGAATTGCAGTGATTGAGGGCCAAAATCGTGTTTTGCAGAAGTGTTGACAGGGTCTGGAGGGCATGCGACCCACTTGAGGGAGATGCGACCCACTTGGGCAAAAGCGACCCACCTGGGCGTTTTCTCCAGTGCAAATTTAAACGCATGCGACCCACTTGATCGCATGCGACCCACTTGAGGGGGATGCGACCCACTTGAAGACAGAGTTCAGAAAAATTGCGTTTGCGCCCAGATTCGATCCAAATTGACTCCAACGAATTCCAAACAGGCTTTTATCATTGCTCAGTGGATTTTTAGCATGGTTATGATATTATTAATGTTGGGTTTGCAGGCTTGGATTTTTCATCGTGGAGTAGAAGTGGCTCTTTGTTCAATCAGATTTGTGATTGGTGGAAGCACAGATTGCAGTGTTTGCTTTGTTGCCTTGAGGGTGAATGACACGTTCTAAAGGCGTTTGAAATTTCTTGCTATATCAAATAGCCAGCTATGGGAAAGCTCAGAGTGGATGTTCGTTTTAAATGACAGAGTTAGTGCAAGGAAACAATTTCTATAATGGTGACAACGGTGATGCGTTATCAGTTTCGTAGGTGTTTATGTTGTCATATAGCAGGCTACGTTGCAGCTGGAATGGGTGGAATACAAATCTCAACATGAATCAAACAAATTCCCAAATGGCATCGAAATTCTCACAGAGTCTGATAGTTATATGGCGCTTTTGGTTGAATGACTTCTTGAAGAATCCGAATTCAGTGGATTACAAATAGTGAAATCAGCACCAGATCGAGAGATGTTATTACAATTGTAATAATTCACCAGGGATTCCAATGAAACGCATCATGAGACATCGACACCTATCGAAGCCAAAACTAAACGAAATTTCTACCACAGCAGAAATAGTATATACAAGCGGCTATGGAATGCACGACATGTTGGGAAATATGCTGTAATGAAACGACAATCTGGAATTTTGAATCAGTAGGCTGCACGCCAAACTCAGGAGATGATAATCGCTATGGAAAGGCCGGCCCGAGAATTGGAGCTTCTGTCTTTTGCTGGTTTGTATAGTGTGTCAGCTAGAGCGGCGTCCTCACTTGTGCATATATGGTGGCAGTCCGCAATAATTTGGAAGTGTTATAATGGTTGCGAAGATACACTTGTTATGCTCTTTGGTGCCTCAAACAGAATCTTTGTCATTTGTATTAAAAGTCAGTTCCATTTAGTTTTTATTGCAATGGTGAAATGTCAAAGATCGAATCAAAGTAAAAACCCAAATTAAAACGTAGATTACCAAACACAGCAGAAGAATAGGATTAAATTTCCTATTTATAACTTTAGATTTCCCAATTCGAAAGGGCCAACACATTTCCAGAACATTTGGGGGCAGTGGTATAGAAATGTGCAAAGTGGCATTTCCTAGATGGCAGTCATTGCACCATTTGGGCATTCGAACATATGTGGCAGCATGGAAACGTGCCTTCAGCAGAGACACTTGTCGTGACATTATGGGAGAGAATAAAAGTCAAAAGCCAAATTTAAATACAGATAATTATCCCAGCAGAGAAATCGAATTGGTTGGTCTATTTCAGGTTTTCAAACTGCAGCTCAGAGAGTCTAGCTACAGGTTCTATCAAATCATTGGTCATCAACAAACAAATATAACGCTATTCCTTTTAGAGCAGAGTCTTCCTATTTTCATGATTATTGATGTAACTGCCCCTTATGTTCATCAATTAGTTAGCACTTCTCATAGTTTATTTAATGTATTGTAAAATCACTTGTAAAAGGGGGGAGAGATTTTGAGCGCTGGTGTAGGAGAGAACAGAGTTTCATTGTACAGATTTTGATAGAGATTTTAATTAAAAATGCAGCTCTGACCCCTGAGATTCCTGTGGTATGAGATTTAACATTTGTGTCTTCTTTTGTTTCATATGTAGCCTGTTATGTGTTTATGTCATTTCATGATCGTTTCCATTTGAACAAATGAAGTGTTAAGGTAGAATTCATAATTTATATGCTCTGCCTTTAAGTTTGTTCAAATTTAGTGTTTTCTTCTGTTTGACAAGGATTCATCTTCTATGCCCTTGTCAACTCCTCAGCAGTCCAACCATTCCGTTTAAATTCAAATTTGATGTTAATTTTCTTGCTTACCTTGCCTCAGGAGATAATCTGTGTTTTTGATTATATTTCTCTGTTCGAGCTGTTCTTTGCCCCACACAGCCCAGAAAACCCCATCATTTATTAAAAACCTCATCCATATCAATTTACTAGCCTAAAATCAATATCAGTGTTTCATTTAAGTCATCTCAGATCCTATCGGACATCTTTCACTGAGTTTGACTGGAGAGAGCCCTCTCCTGTCCTCGTAGGGCTAGCTACGAGGCTAAGGTTGGTTTGATGTTGCCTCGATTTTTGCCTTTTTCAGCCTATGGCAGATTCGAGCGCTAACATAGTGGCGACCATACTGGGGAAGATGGTTTGCTGTTGATGTGACAGTCGACTTGTAGGTTGTCTTGCCCCAGTGCAGGAAATCAAGTTACAGATCTGATGCTGATGGTGGACAGCAGTCAGACACCGCAAGGCTGAAATCATTCACCCGACGACTTCACACACTAAACAATCCAGACAATCAAATCCTTCATGGTGACTTCACTGCAGGGAGATCAGTAGCTGTGAGATTTTCAAAATGGACCGGATCACGAGAAGATATGCTCCCTTGAGCCGAGATCACATTCCAGGTTTTCCGAATAAGATGCCCAAGGTGGATTGGTCGAGGAATCTGCCTACGTTTAACAATGATGGTAAGAAAGATGCTGCTTTACATCTGATTAGATTTCACATGCATATTCGCAAGTTGAAGGTGGAATTTCCTGAAGATTGCTTGATGAAGATATTCCTGGCCACTCTGGAAGGTGAAGCTCAGTCATGGTATGAAAATTTGCCGCTGGCCTGTATTTACTGTTTAAAGGACTTTCATGCCCTGTTCATTGAAAGATATCAAGTGTATTATCCATCATTAAATTTATTTCATGACTGTTGCAAACATGCTTATTCTTTTATTGAAAGCCTGGAGAAATATTATGAAGATGATAATTTCATGAATGATGAAATCATGGAGGCCCTGTACGAGAATCCATTTCAGCAATATGAAGAGAACCTAAAGGATACCCATCAAGATGCTCAGGAGACTTTGCAGCAGGTTGATGGCCATATGGCTGAAAATGATGAAAGGCAGAATGTCATTTCAGATCTGCCCACGGAAGACAGCAGCATGCAAGTAAGTCCAGTTCCAATTGCAGATTGTGATAATGTCCAGACAGCTACTTCAGATTCAGATTCAGATCATGATGACCAAGCATATCTTGTGCTAAAGCCCATCAAGGAGAACTCTGCTGTTGAAATCATCTGGGATGCAGAAGACACAGTAAAGGATCCAAATGTTCTCAGTCATACTGTCAGCTCATCATTAGAACACAGCCTTCATGAAGAGGTGATTCAGTCAGTTCATGAAAATCAGAATGAGATCTTTGTGCAAGTAAGTGATAAATCTCCTTTCAATAACTCAGTAATGAACGATAGTTTGAATGCCCTGTCATATGAAGATAATTACTGTTTAAGCAGAAGAAAACAAAAAGCATTGTCACCTTTGTCTGAAGATGAGATAGATCTGCTTTTGAAAGGTCATGTTTCAGCCGAAGCTACAACAGATTTGCAGTGCACACATAGTCAGGAAAGTGTTGGTGAAATCTCTTCCCCTTTTGAAAAAGATGACTGTCTTGTAATCAGTTATGTAGATCAGCAAACAGATAATTTTTTCCTTCACAAAGATGATAAGGTTGTCATGTTTGATAATCTTGAAGATTGTTCTTTGTTTAAGAATGACCTAGATCATGAAATTGAAGAGTATATGCCAGAATTGCTCATGGTCAAGGAACCTACAGCTAACACTCAGATGGCAGATTTGTGCATTTCTATCCCTCAGAAATAAATTGTCCTTTCAGATCATAATGAAGTGGATACTAGTATTTTTGCGGCTGGATCTCCAGATAAGCCAGTGCTTCAAGATTTTCGAGACCCCTTCAGCATTCTTCTGCAAACATTAGAAAAGATAAATATTGCCTGGTTCATTATCTTAAGCTTTGGTTTCAGTGATTGTGTTGAGTTGCCTACAGGTTTAGCATTCTGCCTGCTCGAGGAGAGTAAAATCAGAAATATGGTATGCAGCCATCTGCTGGATTGGTTGCATTGGAAAGCCAATTATACATGATTGTACATATCACATCAGTATGCAGGGGGTTGCCATCAGGGTTTTGAAATTTTGATGGACTGCTGCCCTTTTCAGAAAGTTTTTGTTTAATTCAGTCATTTCAGTTTGCATTAAGTCAGTTTGAGTCGATTTTCCAGTTGAGTTATCAGTCTTTAGTTTGTTTGTCGGAATAATGATTCCATCGCCCAATGGATGGAGGCACTGTCTGCTCTCCCAAAGCTCTGCGATTCTTGGCACCTCCAAGAAGCGGCAGCTGCCATCCCCATTGGAGCCAATGTTAGACTCCGTCTTGTCTAACCTCTGTCAGAGTCAAATGCAAACAGGTAGCTGTCAAAGTCTCAGTTCAATATACAGGCCAATGCCAATCAGCTTTCACCCACTGCTACTTAGATGTTTGCAAAGCTTGTTTTCAGAATGTTTCAATAACACTTGCAGGCTAGGAGAAGGTTCAGTAGCTGTTTATATCAGGAATGTCATCAATGAGAAATTGATTCTTCTTCAAAACCCTGTTTTGAAGAAGAAGTCATCAAATATGTTTTGGTAATAAATAGGTAAGTGGTCAAAATATTTCAAATTTTACAGTTCTTCAGTGGCACCAGCTTCAAGCATCCCTGCAAAAGACCACAAGCATTTCAGTTCAAAAATTCAGAAAAGCCAAAGAGAAAACATTATATTAAAGGACCAAAGGACAAAATGCCAAAAACATTATAGTGTGGGCTATCAAACAAATTCAAAAAATCAAATCTGATTTGGAAGGATATTTCTCTCATGTATAAATAATGGAAATCAAGTTCATTTGATAAAATCCACAGCATAGAAGTCGAATTGCAGTGATTGAGGGCCAAAATCGTGTTTTGCAGAAGTGTTGACAGGGTCTGGAGGGCATGCGACCCACTTGGCAAATGCGACCCACCTGTGCGTTTTGACCAGTGCAAATTTAAACGCATGCGACCCACTTGTGGCATGCGACCCACTCGAGGGGGATGCGACCCACTTGAAGACAGAACTCAGGAAATTGCGTTTGGCGCCCAATCTTCATCCAAAACGACTCCAACGAATTGCAAACAGGTTTTGATCATTGTGCAGTAGATTTTTATTATGCTTGTGGTGATTTTGATGTGAAAGAAGCCTTGAATTTGCAGCCCCGATTGTGGGATTTTATCCCAGATCTATGCTCCAAGACAAAGAAGTTAGAATATATATCTTCTCCAGCTTGTCCCTCAGATTTAATCATTCTACTGCATGATTGCAAAGGTCACTATAATAGAGAGGGGTCAGCCTGTTGAGAAACGAGGTCGTGACATCGGTGCATTGATAGTACGTTGACAATTAAAATCTGAAAGCAATCTTTGCTTTGGAGAGGTACATGGAGTGATGGAAAATTGATCACCAAAATTGGAAAGAATAGTGACAACGTGCAAATGGTGCTAAAAACACTTATTCATTGTGGAGCTCCAGCATCTATATTGATTGATGGCAAGCTACACTTGGGAACTGATAGATTGATTCGCATACTACTCAACTTCCAGAAACATTTACAAGAAATGGGAGTTCAGATAATGTTTGGTACTCGAATGGATGACCTGCTGATGAGGCAACACAGGTTGTTGGAGTTCAGGTTTCTGACGCAGGAGGTGACTCAAGAACCAATCTGTGAAAGGTTATATCTGATACAGTCGTTCTTGCTGTTGGTCATTCTGCTCGTAATGTATATGAAAAGCTTTTGGGCAGAATGTTCTTTTAATTCCAAAGACTTTGCTTATTCTGAATTTGCTGATGAAGTTCGGAGTGGAAATGGAAACAGTATTTTCAGGAAAATGGTCCATTCACATCAGATAGTCGATGGCCACATTGAGTTGTTTATATAAGTCGTTGTTTTATGATAAAACCTTCTTCAGGTGAATTAAAGGTATCAGTATATGTATGATGTGGTGATAAGCACATGGGAAATGTAACGTGGAAATCGTTGCAATATGTGGGCATTCGAACATATGTGGCAGCATGGAAACGTGCCTTCAGCAGAGACACTTGTCGTGACATTATGGGAGGAATAAAAGTCAAAAGCCAAATTTAAATACAGATAATTATCCTAGCAGAGAAATCGAATTGGTTGGTCTATTTGGGGTCTTCAAGCTGCAGCTCAGAAAGTCTAGCTACAGGTTCTATCAAATCATTGGTCATCAACAAACAAATATAACGCTATTCCTTTTAGAGCAGAGTCTTCCTATTTTCATGATTATTGATGTAACTGCCCCTTATTTTCATCGATTAGTTAGAATTTCTCATAGTTTATTTAATGTATTGTAAAAACATTTGTAAAGGGAGAGAGAGTTCTGAGAGGTGTGCGTGGAGAAAAACAGAGCTTCCATTGTACAGTTTTGACAGAGATTTAAATAAAAATGCAGCTCTGACCCCTGAGATTCCTGTGGTATGAAATTTAACATTTGTCTCATCCTTTGTTTCATATGTAGCCTGTTGTGTTTCCGTTTCATTTCATTTCTAAATGAATACTTTTAAGTGAGAAAGGCAGAATTCAATTTATTTTCTCTGTCTTGAGGAAGTGTTCATATTTAATGTTTTCTTCTGTTTGACAAGGATTCATCTTCTATGCCCTTGTCAACCTCGCAGCGGTCTTTCACTCTATATAATTTCAAACTTGATGTTAAATTTCTTGCTTATCTTGCCTCAGGAGATAATCTGTGTTTTTTATTATATTTCCCTGTTCAAGCTGTTCCTAATCCCATGCTTCCCAGAAAACCCCATCATTTATTAAAAAACCTCATTCATATCTCTTTACTAGCCTAAGATCAGTTTTCCTTATCGGTCATCTCAGCCCCTTCGAAAATTTTCTGCCGAGATAGACCCGGAGAGAGCCCTCTCCTGTCCTCGTAGGGCTAGCTACGAGGCTAAGGTTGGTTTGATGTTGCCTCGAGTTTTTCCTCCTTCAACCTGTGGCAGATTTGAGCGCTAACATAGCTTAATCCATATTATTCAATGATAATGTTTCTAGAGTCCAACTAATTATTACAAAATTAAAATAATTACATGTGGAATAAAACTTCCTCAAAAAATAATAATATCTAATAAAGTTTATAAAATTTTGTTGATGCTCCTGTATGAAGAACAAAATATTCCTAGACTCTCCTATCTAGGAGATCTTTAACCCTTAGTTGTAACTTGTATTTGGCTGAAATTGTTCATGATGACTAAATTTTCCTGGACTCCTGTCCACGAGATCTTTAACCCTTTGTTGTAACTTGTATTTGGCTGAAATTGTTCATGATGACTTAAATTTCCTCCAGCATCCCAAGATTCTCCATTAAAAAGATGAAGTCTATTTTGGTATGCTCTTAGAAACATAACTCTCTCAATTATTCTGGCTAATCCTTTCAAGAAATTCTTTGGAAGGACTTGAACCTTACAATTGAAACCATCTTTCCTGCGCATGAAACAAACATGTCATAATTATTTTGAATTTTTTTATTTATGGTTCCCAATGTACTTGCTTTGTAGACCACTTCCATTTCTTGTCCAAAATATTCTACATTATGGTTGTCTTCATATGAAATTTGGACTTTTTCACACTTCAACTCCTCAAAGAAGCCTTCTCCTTGATATTATTCGGTTGTTCATTTATTAAAATATCCTCATTCATAACCATTTCTACCATGGATATTCTTGGTTGATCTCTATTTTCTACCATAAACATTTCATTGATTATCATATTCTCATATTCATTAAACAAATCCTGCTTTTTTGGAAACAAGTGATTTACCTCAATTACTATTTCACATTCCTTGCATTTTTCTTCATCCTTCAAAAATTATTTTCTATCCAACATTAACACTTGATTAGTGCTTGCATCCTTTTATGGTAGAAGTGTATGTAATTTTCCATCTTTCTCAAAACTGTAAGTGCTTTGGTTCCCATTATTTGTTACGTTCCTGTCGTATTTCCAAGGCAACATATAATATCGCAGACGTCCATTAGCAATACATCACACACAATTTCATCTTTATAACTTCCAATTTGAAATTCTACTTTACATTGTTTAGTAACCAAAACTTGATGACCCTTTTGTAACCAAGATACCTTATAAGGTATAGGATGTGGTTTCTTCTTTAAGTTTAACTTTTCTACCATTTTAATAGAGACTATATTATTTGTGCTACCACTATCAATCACAATTTTGCAACACTTACCTTTTGACTTACACATAGTTCTGAACAAAATCCTCCTTTGATCTGGTTCTTTGGTCTCTTTTTTTGCTTGGATCAACACTCTTTTTAATAGCAAAGATTCACCTTCCTCGGGAGCATTTACAACTGCAACTAGATCTCCATCCTCCCCCTTTGCCTCAGTTGCATGAGCACCTCGTTGGCTTGTTGGTATACGTTCAAGACATTCCCAATACATGTGTCCTAATTACCCACAAATTAAACATATGGGTTGATAATCTCTTCCTCGACCTCTGCCTCTAGAAAATGGTCTCCTTCCTCTGAAATCACTTTCTTTTAGTGTTTGAATACTATAACTTCCTTCTTTTTCCTTTGGATATTGAACTCCTTGTTTTTTGGTTTGTCCTTTATCCTTTACAAGCCTTTTTCCTATACTGCTAAGTTTTTGTTTTCGGGCAATCTTCTCTTCTGCTGTCAAAGAAGCCTAATATGCATCTTCCACAGTTTTCAAAGACAACAAGCTAATTTCATCTTGAATTTCAAACCTTAAACCAGTAATGTACCTTGCAACTTTTTCATCATTTTATTCTACATTTCCAACCCTAATGTTTAATTTGTAAAATTCCTCATTGTATTCTTTAACAATCATATTCCTTTGTTTAAGGTTATGAAATCCGTTAGAAATATTAATACGATAATCTCTAGGTAAAAAATTACCTTTAAGTTTCGCCACCATCCTATCCCAATCTTTAATTTTGGCTTTCCCTTTCCTCCTTTGTTCAACTTGTACCTCATCCCACCATAGGGATGCATGTCTTTTAAGTCTAGTCACTGCATACTTGACTTGCTTATCCTTGTCAACATTCTCATAATCAAAGTATTTATCCAATGCATGTATCTAATCCATTAACTCATAAGCATTAAAGTACCTTCATATAATGGTACTTCCATTTTTGGCCAGACATCTTGGCAAACATCTTCAACATTTTCTCCTTTGGTGTCTCCTATGCTTCTTCCTCACTAGAAGGCTCTTCTTCAACATCACTGACATCTCGCATGTCAGTTCCTCTTTTTCATGCAGATTCCATGGCTGCCATCCTCTCATGAAGTCTTCTCAGTTCTAGCTGCAAAGCCACATTCGTTGCAGACCCGCCCCCTCGTGCTCCCCAAGCTGCCCCTCTTGTTTCTTCTCTTCGATCTACCATAAATGTTATTGTTGCTCCGATACCAAAAAGGATGCAAGTTGAAACTTCAAATTCTAATCCACAAATTTAAAAACCCACTGAACAATTACACTCAAACTCACATATAATTCATTTAAGATCAAAATATTTGCAATATAATATTGGTCTCATTATCATTGCCCATTTACTCATACTCCACACCTCTCCCACACTCACACAAAAATTTTATAGAGAATCCAAATGGTTGCTTGGAATATGCTTCAAATCAACAATTTGCATCTTGCATTCATCATAATAATATCATTTCTTGAAAAATGTAGTACAATAAGATAGTTTTTTGAATAGAGGATTCATAATGGAATGAATTAGCTTTCTCCTATTCTTACACTCATACTTCCAATCCTTCTCTAGTTCTCCACATACTTACTAATTTATAAAAATCATTCTAAATCTAAAATAGGATCAAGATCCATAATAAGTGGATAATACCCATTATTTTAGTAACTAATTTGGAAAAATAAAAACTAAGACTATTTTTTTTTCTCTCTAGCCTAATCCATAATATTCGATGATAATGTTTCTAGAGTCCAAGTAATTATTACAAAGTTAAAATCATTACATGATGAATCCAACTTCCTAAAAAAATAATAATATCTAATAAAGTTTATAAAAGTTTGTCGATGCTCCTGCATCACATTTCATAGTCCAATCCCAATGATGTGATCAACCTTTTTGCAGAATATATAGAATTTGAAAGTGTATTTTATTTAGGAAGCATTTCTTTTTGCAACTTCAACAATTAGGTGGAACTTGTGTCAAACCATCCATTTTTCACTTTAAGGTTGTGCAATTTCACAGTGGATAATAGCTTAGTGAAACTAGTGCAACTTGGGTACAATGATCTCTTGGAATCTTCAATTAACTTTTGATATTGATTAATATCATTCATTTCGTCCATTGAGGCTACTTGGTCATTTTCAAAAATCACATTTGAATTTTCATTAAAACATTGGTAGTCATCATTCACCATTTCAATCATATGATCATCAATCATGGTTGCACCATCATCATTTTCATTATGAGGAAATTCAATATCATTCATAAGCAATGTTTCAGACTCATCAACACAATTATCATATTAATCTTTGACTATTTGTTCATCACCATATCAATTTGGAAATCATAAAATACAATGTCAATTTTTTTTTGAAACATCAATTTTGTCCATGAAGAACATCCGTAGAGAAAAAGGGATAATTATTTATATAATTGACCCCCATACACCACTGTATACATAACATTTTATCTATATAGTTCTTTTATGTAAATTGAAATGTATAACATTATCTACATGGAAATGTTACTTTGATTCAACAATATCCTATGGTCATACCTGATTAAAAACTCTTTCTCCATGGGAAAACCAAATTTTATGTGAACTTGTTATCCCATGAATCATCAAGTGGCTACAGCCTGCCACATTCTTTACAATGCCATCTTGTGTCTTCTTATTCTCAAACTGTCTCATAGAAAACTCTATGAATTCTTCAACCCATCTTAATATTCCTTTAACATTTTACATACAACCAATTTTCACATCACATAAAAATAAATCACTAAAATTACAATAACGAAATATTCTATATTATATCATAATGAGAATCCAAATATAGAAATTATACCTCAACTTTGAATTTGTCCAATTCCATTTTTGTCCATTTGAAAATAAAATCAACCTAATTTCAACCACTCGTTCCTTAAGGATTTGGCTCTTATCTACTTAAAAATCTATTGTTACCTGAAGAAATTAAGTTTTACTAATTTGTGCGAGGTGAAGAAATTAAGTTTTACTAATTTGTTTTTTTTCATGTTACAATCACATTATAATTGGTCTTAAATTACTAAGAGGTTGGCCCTCTTAAGCATGGGACACGACACTTGGCCTTACCACATATTATTAGCATATATATACATGACACTTTTTGTAGCCTTTATTTTCAAGCATGTTTCCATAGTTTTGTAAATATAAAATATTAAAAAAAAGGGGGTGAAATGTTTAAACTTTATTAGGTCTGCAGTAAAGTTTAATAACATTGATATGATTTAAATAAAGTGACCAACGCATTGCTAAAAGGTGTGCATATTTCAAAAGCCATCGAATCTCCTAGATGTGATCATGGGGTGTGCCCCCCGCCGCTTGTGGGATTTTTGAACACCACCTTCCCATGTCATTGCGATGGGACCCTTGAATGAAAAAACCATGAGTTAGTTGTATCATGATTTAATCCCGGAAGAAAGATCTACCCTCCTACAATCTTTTCTACCTAAAAATGCTCAAATACTAGAACATAATCCCTCTTTTTCTTCAGATATTTTCCCAGAAATTCATCCTGGGATTCTTATGTTCAACTTCACTAGTTAAGAACTCCTTTGTCAAATTTCAGTATTAGTCAATATGTATTTGATAACATTAATGATTAGTTAGTTAATTTCA